>PVIY010024493.1:0-37993 GCA_004026745.1 Myrmecophaga tridactyla
CTGCTTTGTTTCTACACTAGAATCCCAGAGCCCAGCACAAACTGGGTTCTCTTGGATAGACCTTCTGTATTTGATTCTTTGCTAAATTTTTGCCAACGTCCTGTGTCCCCTTCCATAAATGTGTCCATTCTCCCAAGGATCTGTTTACCAGTTTATTCTTCTTTCTCTCTTTCCCTTATGAGGTTTTATCAACTCCCATAACTTCAACCTTGGCTTCATGTTTATAATTTTCCATTTCCCCTCTCAAGCACTGGCCTCAAATATTCCTTTGTGCTTATGACTCTCCTCTCCTTTATAGTTTTGGTCACAAATTTGTAGGGACCAAAATTGTAGTAAATGTGTACTAATGGATTTCGCTATTGCAATTCAAAATCAATATATAAAAAATTGGACCAACTTCTTCCTAGCCCACTTCCTTTTCCTGATCTACTTATCTCTGAAAACCACACCTTCAGTGGCCTGAAACCTCAGAGTCATCTTCAGGGCTCATTTTTCTTCACCACTAAATCAAACACCATGTCTTATCAATTCTTCCTTCATAATCTCTTTTTTCACTTATCACTTTTGGATAATACATTTGCATGGTTCAAAAATTAAAACTACATGAAAAGGCAAACATTGAGAGATCTCACTTCCAATTCTGTTGTTTTTACCCTAAGCAACCTCTAGGTAATTTGTTTGGTTTCTTGTATGTTATTCAGTGATTTTTTAAATGCAAATATAAGCATACATTCTCATTTCTCTCCCCTTCTTTCTTTCACAAAAAGAAGCATATTACAAATACTGCACTGTATTGTTCATTCCTTTTTGCGTAACAATATATCTGGAGATCTTTCCGAATCAATATAGAGACAGAGTCCTCAAACTCTTTTAAAAACTGCATATTTTCCATTGTGTGTATGTACTACTCCCTCATTGATGGATCTTGGGTTGTTCCCAATCTTTTACTATTATAAACAATGCTGCAAAAGTAATCTTATCCATATACCATTTTACAAGTGTGCATTCAGTCAAGATGCCCAGAAGTTGGATTTCTGGTTTAAAGAATAAATGTTTCTGTCCCTCCTAGTCAATTGAATCCTTATCATTTCACTAGTTCTGGACCTAGATGACTTAGATGGCTTCCATTCTAGCTACCACTACCAAATTAAACTTTTGAAAATTACCCAGTTCTTCATTATCCTGTTGGAAAATCCCCAATAGCCCTTCCTACCTATCTAAATCCTAATCTTTATTTAAAACCAACCATGGTTCCCTTCTTACAGTCCTTAGCCAGACAAGGCTGCTAAATGCTTTCTAAACATAAAGTTTAGAACTCTTCTATTACTTTCCTACATCTGAACTTTTCCACTTTCAAGCTTTTGCCCATGTCTTTCTCTTCATCAGAAAGGCTCACCCCTTCATTCTCCCTACTCAAATTCTATTAGTTTTTTTATGGTCCTTCTCAAATGCCACCTCCCCCATTGCATCTGTCACTTACCACCTCAGCCAGATGTGATTTCATCTAAGGTACCCAAAGCACTTTATTTAAATCAATTATGCAGCATTTACCTTATAGATACTAAATGGTAGTTATGTCTCTATTTCACTTTCCACACTAAGGGCACAGACTAAGCCTTCTGTGTCTTATATTTCCTAAAGTTCTCTTCATTGTATTTCACATGGAGAAGTCTCTCACTAAATAGTCACTGAATGACTGTTTATTGAGAGAAATCAGCCTTTTGACTTGACCCCCAGACACTACCACTGGAAAAACTCAGAGGGAAATGAGAGCGGATCTGCACTGTTAAACACACATGAATATAACAAGGCGGGAACACACAAAGACACATATGTCCCGCTTCCATGGAAGGCTGGCTCCCAAATTCCATCCATTTTAAAGCAGTTACAGAATTAATGACAACAAATTAAGTGGAGCTCAGCAAGTACTTCACTTCTCTTGAAGGCCTGCAATTTTTCAAAGCCTTAGTTGTTTTATCCCATGACCCAGACTTTTAAGGAAAGCTATTGTGAAGAATAAGGACTACAATAGAAAGAAAAGGAACTGGGCTATCCTCAAAGGAAGGTCATGGTCATAATCTCTTCTAGAAAAAAATTAGACTGAGCACTGGAAAGTCTGGGTTCAAGGCTAGGCAATTACCCCATTCAGGTACTTCATCTAAGAAGAAAGTTGTTTTTCCCATCTACAAAAACCAAACAGGGCGATGCGACAGTGGCTCAGTGGCAGAATTCTTGCCTGCCATGCCAGAGACCTGGGTTCAATTCCCGGTACCTGCCCATGCAAAAAACAACAACAAAAAACAAAACAAAACAAAAAAAAACCCTTTCCTTTACAGGACAACTTTTTCTTCTCTGATTTATGACACCAAACATGATTCTGTTATTCTTAACTGCAGGAATAACCATGACTTAAAGAGAAAAGGATGCTGTTCCTATCTTTTGTGATATGGACTCTTTAATGATCCGAATAGCCTAGAATCTAAGAGGAAAAGTAACACTCAAAGTCAGCTTGTGGTGATCATAGAAAGGGTTGTTTTCAGAAGATGAGGGCCAACCTCCTTTGATAGTTGTACCACAGTCCAAAGTGAGAAACATCTGCCCCACGTTCAGTCTACTCTATCAAATGATCCTTGTATTCTTCCTCTCCTTCCCTTCCAGTTCAAGTCACTGTAATCTCAATTCTTAATTCCAGTAAAAGTCTGTTAGCTAGTCTCCCTGAATTTGGGATCTCCCAAGACCCAGAAGTGGCAAGTGCCAATTTTCAAGACCCAGTATCGTTAGTGCCAAACCAAGTGCTAATGACTTTCGAATTGCTAAATCCATGGGTTTCTCTTCAGCGTTTATCTTATTTGACTTCTCTCTTCCATCTGAAACTGCTAAAACCATGCTGTGCTTTTTTTTTTTTGTATGCTGTATGGGTCACATTTCATTCTTTTTCCATGTGAATATCCCATTATCACAGCACCAGTTGTTGAACTTTTTTTTTTTTTTAAGAGTGCATGGACTGGGGATCAAACCCAGGTCTCCCACAGGGTGGGTGAGAATTCTACCACTGAACTACCCATGCATCCCTGCACTTTTCGAAGCCCTCTCTCCTCCCTTGGCTACCATGACACAGCTCCTCCTAAATCTTCTTTTTCCTTTGCTGACTCCTCTTCCACCATCCATTTCTAATTTTCTTGTTCTCCAGTCTTCTGACTTCTGCCCCCTTCCTTGCTCTTTCTACATACTTTTTCTGATCAAGCTCATCTACTCCTATGGCCTCCACTTACTTCTGTGCATTAATATCTCTCAAACTGACATCCTCCCTGAGCCGCAGATGCATCCCAACATGATTGTTCCATAGTTACACTGTTCATGATCCAACTTATCTGAAACCATACAGTAGCTTTTTCCCCCTTCCACATCAACTCACTCTTTCTCTTTAATTCTCTATTTCAGCTAATTGTCCAGGCTATGCCTGCTTTAAACTTCAACTCTTTCCTCTCCTTCCCACCTGTGCTGGTTTGAAGCTATTATGTACTCCAGAAAACCATGCCCTTTAATCCTCATTCAATATTGCTGGGTGGAATCTTTTTTATTGTTCCTGTGGAGATGTGACCCACCAAATTGTGGGTGGTAACTTTTGATTAGATGGTTTCCATGGAGGCGTGTCTCCACCCATTCAAGGTGGGGTTGCTTACTAGAGTCCTTTAAAAGGGAACCATTTCAGAAAAAACTCAGAGCAACCAGACACACCAGAACTGAAAGAGTCAAGAGAATGGACAGAGCCCTGGGGAAGCTGTTGAAGTGAAAGCCAGATCTCACCATGTGACTTCCCAGCTGAGAGAGAAACCCCAAACATCATAAGCCTTCTTGCATGAAGGTATCTTTCCCTGGATGCTTTAATTTGGACATTTCTATAGCCTTGCTTTAATTTGGACTTTGGCATGGCCTTAGAACTAT
This sequence comes from Myrmecophaga tridactyla, assembly GCA_004026745.1. NCBI lineage: Eukaryota > Metazoa > Chordata > Mammalia > Pilosa > Myrmecophagidae > Myrmecophaga > Myrmecophaga tridactyla. The sequence continues at coordinate 3,946 of PVIY010024493.1, forward strand.
AAACTTGCAACTTAATAAATTCCCCCTTTTAAAAGCCATTCCATTTCAGATGTATTGCATTCTGGCAGCTTGCAAACAAACATACCATCCCAGATTTAATTGGCCACTAAATATCACCAATTCTACATTTTACATTACCTGTTCTGCATTCCAAAGACCAAGGCCAATGCCCTCGTTGACTTTCATCTGGGCAGGATAATGACCTAACTGCTCTTCACCTCTGTTTTCTCTACCAGTTCATTCCACCAGAATTTTTCATTTTCAACACAAACTTGATTATGTTACCACCTCACTTAAAATCTTTTCATAACTCCCCAAACTCCTTGATACCTGGGCCCAAATTACCTTTTCAGTCTCATTTCCAGGCATGATAAGTCTGTCCTAAAGCTTCTTCTGTTCTACTCCAACCCTTTGGGCCTGAAGAAAACCCACAATGCTCTGTGTAAGGAGTTTCACACAGAATGCCTCTTCCCATTTATCACTCTCTAGATCAACATATTCAGAGGCCCTAATTTGTGCTCACTCCCCTATACTTTTTCTTCAAAGGCAGGACAAATATTGCCTCCTCTCTGCAGCCTTCCCTGACCTGTGGCAGAATCATTGACCTGCCTCATTTAAGTCCCAAAACTTTGATCCTAGTGCTATTAGAACAACTATCATAAGAATCTTTATGCTCCTGGAAGATAGGGAAAACTAGTATTTACTTATGTATCCCCAGTGCTTTACACAATGCCATCAAGCGTATAAATATTGGGTTGGGCATGTCCCTAAATTCTACTTTTAACATGATGGCAACAAGTTTATGAGATCAACCTGACTGGAAAAAAGAGATTCCAGGAGAGAAAGGATGGAACTCCAACAAGGGAATGTTTCATTTTGCTGAGGGCCTTCCCACTATCCTTCAAATCATACAGGTGGTAGCTCTCTATTATGCCCAAAAGTGAGGACTGCTTTCAGCCATGGCAGCCTTTCTCTAAGGACATAACAGATGTGCTCAGAAGTCCTGAAAGGGCCTCACTGTGACTTCACTCTGACTCACAGTGTCACAGTCTCCACTGTCACCCTCTCATGGTTTTAAAAGTTGACTCTTAAAAAAAGTTGACTCTAAAGTTGCACTGAAAACAAATGACTTCAAGAGGGCCTAAGGAGAACATGTTCTGAGACTAATAACTGAGAAGTGAATTCAATTTAATTTTTCTAAAAGCTCTGATTTCTGATATCTAGGCTCATTATGGCCCAAACTTATTTGTTCCTCTCCCCCATAGCCCTAAAATCTCTTTAGTTAGGCCTACCCCAGACTCAAGTCCAACGAATGCTTGAAAAATCCATGAGTCAATAGCTCAAAGATAGGGCTTGGTTCTATCAAGCAGTAACATTTGCTAATCTCATATTTTGTGCCAGGCACTGTGCTAGACCAAATAAGTGTTAGTCTTTGCCATTGAGAAGCCCTTACTTCAGAGACAGAGGCATTTAAAGATAGCACACATGAGTACAATGCAATGATTTCCATGATAGATACACAGATACACATGCATGGGGACACATGGGATGGCCAAGGTGCAGGGGTCCTTAGGCTGGCTATGTTTGGTTCTAGAAATGTGTTCTTGCGTCAATCAATCTGCCAACAAATATTTATTAAGCTCCTACTGCAAAGTTCCTATCCTCATGGAATTTATACTTGTATTCCAGTTTGAGCAAATGGATTCCTATTTTGTCCTCCTGTACTGGAGATACTTCTAATAGCTTCATTCTCTAGGATTAGGGTCTGGTCTTCCCTAAGTCAAATCTTCCAGGAACTTGAGTTTTGTCCTTGGACCACCAGTCCCATTACTGGGCCTCCCTCTCTAATGTGGATGGCATACCTGCCTGTCCTTCCCCTAATGACCTATATTGTCCCTGATATTGTCCCTTGTCTACTTGTAGTTGTTTGGCAAGTTGTTTAACCTCCCTGCGCCTCAGTGTCTTCATCTATAAACTAAGGATAATACTATCTCTCTTTAAGGCATACTGTGAGGCATCAATGAAATTTGCTTTGTATACATCAAGTATTCAATAAATTAACTGTCACCATCATGGTTACCTTTATTACTAAGATCCCCATCACACTGTCTGCCTCATCCATGAACTTACCCCACCTTTTGACAAGGTGTTAGTCAGGGGCAGGAAGATCTCCCTCCCCAACTATTCTCCTCCACCATGGTTGTGTTTGGGCTCAGTTGAGCCCTTATAGGCTGGCCCACCCAGACTCTGCTATGGAAACCAAGTACCTCTCAGTGTCAGGTAGCCATAAGCCAGGTTGGTCAAAGCCTGTGCACATTTCCAGTGTTCTTCCCCAAAAATAATCCGAGAAAGGATGACACAGCGAATCAGTTCCTTGTTTGCTTGGGTATTCTGTAGAGAGCAAATAGGTCATTACGCTTTTTGGAAAGGAGGAAAATCTCCTACACATGCTCTTGTCACTGGCATGCAGGATGAATTCACCACTCATCTTTTTTCTCTTTTCTATGTCCAGTCCATCAAATATCGTTGGCTCCACCTTTATTCCAATCTTAAAACCATGCCCTTCTCCTCATTTCTGCTACTAGTGACTTATCCAAACCATCCTGGCTGACTACCACACAGCCTCTCCCAGCTGCCTCCACTCTTTGCTACCACCTCCTTTCAACTACTTTCTACATAAAAGCTAAAAACTACAGTGATTTCTTTTAACCTTTTATAGTGGAAAAATCATGAAAACAAATAGAAATAGACTGCCTGGATAATGAATCATGTAGCTTTCTTATCAGTCAGCTATTCATAGCCAATCTTGTTTTAGATCTATACTCATCTACATCCCTCCTCTTCTATTACTTTGAAGTAAGTCCAAGACACATCAGTTCATCTATAAATATTTCAAAAGTATCTATAAAAGGACATAAAAAAACCACAAAACCATAATCTCACCAAAATTTAACAGTATTACATATCTAATCTCATAAAACTAATAACTGTTTCATAAATCTCATATTGTGTTTATAGTTTGACTCAGAATCCAATTACAGTTGATTTGTCTCTTTTCATCTATATGGTCCCCCTCCATCTCTTATGCTTTTTCATGTGAATTATTCTGAGAAACTGGGTCATTTAGTCTATAGCGGTTCTCAAAGACATGAATTTTATTGATGGCATTCTCATGGTGCTATTCAATGTGTCCCTCTATTCTCTGTTCTATCTTTATATTGGTAGCTGGATTTAGCTTTAGCTTTGATTTTTTTTTTTAAAACAAGACTACGTCATAGGTGGTAGTGTGTGTTCTCTCCGAAGACAACCTAATATCTAAATCTCACTCTCTTTCTGATCTTAGAATTGTTTGGAATAATTCATAAGAGATTATAAAATGTTAATATCCTAAACTTTTCATTGCTTCTTCATTTAATAGCTGAAATAATTCTATAAAGAGAAAGTTCCCCTTATCAATTTTTTGGTTACTCAATAGTACAATTCATATTAAGAAGGTTTAAGACACATAATTTTCCTTTATTTACTAGCTTTCAAATAATGAGCTCATTCACCAGCATCTAACAATGGTGACCAAATAGTTATTTTAGTATTACTATAAATTTATGGATTTTATACATAGTTGATATGCCAGCAAATTTTTTAAAAATAAATTTTTTGTTCATAAAAATATATATATTAGACCATAAGACTCTCCTGCTTTAAACTAATATATGTATATTTCATTTAATAAATAATTTAATATTTATTAATGTAATACATTTATTTATTTATTTATTTATTTATTTATTTATTCTAAATAAAATCCAAAGTTCACACACAGCCGCCAATCTGGCCCTACTCTAATCATTTCCCCAACTTCATTTCCTAGCACTCTCTCTCTTCTTACTCTCTAGAGATCTACTGACCAGCTGTTCCTGAAAATGACATGTATATTTCTATGGCAGGGCTTTTACACTTACTGCCCTCCCCCCTTTTCAGGGTGCTCTTCCATGTGGTTCACTCTCCATTTCATTTTGTTCACCTCAAAAAGGCCTTAATTAGCTGCCCTCCCTGAAACAGCCTCTCACCCCATCACTTGTTATCCCTTTATCTATTTTATTTTTCTCTTCATAACTTTTACCTCTATCTGAGATTTCATTCACTATTTTTTTTTTATTGTTTGTCTATTATCTGTCTCCTCAAACAGAAAATACATTCCTTGGGGGCAGAAGTTCCTTCCTGTTCACTGTTGTATGCCCAGCTCCTGACACAGAGGAGGTGCTCATTTGACATCTGCTGAATTAAGCATCTCTTTATTAGCAAGGATAGGGATGGCATGGGGGAAGGAGCCACCCTGTCCCTGTAAAACTGGCAGGCAAAGCTAAGAAATCACAGACATCATGTCTTAAATTTCAGTGATCTTTAATAAAGAAGTATTTGCAAAATCCCCTTGGGGGACTAAAGAGAAAGGAGGACTATTCATGTTCCCCATTGGGAGAATTTCTGATATTCTGATATTCTCACAAGCAGTGGGGACAATCAAATCAATAGGCCAAGACCTTGATCTTGGGTTCACCTCTATGAACTTATTACTGCAAAGGAAAGGCTAAGCCTACTTAAAATTAAACCTAAAAGTCACCCCCAGAGAACCTCCTTTTTTTCCTAACTTTTTTTATTGTATAATATAACATATATACAAAGCAAAGAAAGAAAAAAAGCAATAGTTTTCAAAGAACTCTTCAATAAGTAGTTACAGGACAGATCCCAGAGTTTGTCATAGGCTACCATACCATCATCTCTGATTTTTCCTTTGTTTCAGAATACAGGAGGTTAAGAGGAATAAACTTTTTTTTATATCATCACAATCAACTTTTTTTGTGTGTGTGTGAAAAATAACATATATACTATATATACTCGGCTCTATTTGAAGTCTCTCAGCCACTGATACTTTATTAGTTACACTTCTCTCTCCCCTTTTGGTCATGATGGAATTGTTCATCCATGGTGCCAGGGTCAGACTCATCCCTGGGAGGAGAGAACCTCTTTTGTTGCTCAGGTGTGGCCTCTTTCTCTAAGCCAGTTCAGCAGGTGAACTCATTGCCCTCCCTCCTATGTGGGGCATGACTTCCAGGGGTGTAAATCTCCTTGGCAACATGGGACAGAAACCCCAAGATGAGCTGGGACCTGGCATCAAGGAATTGAGAAACCCTTCCTGACCAAAAGAAGGAAGAAAGAAATGAAACAAAATAAAGTTTCAGTGGCTGAGAGATTTCAAACAGCGTCAAGATGTTATCCTGGAGGTTATTCTTATGCATTATATAGATATCCCTTTTTAGTTTATGGTATATTGGTGTGGCTGGAGGGAAGTACCTTAAACTGTTGAGCTGTGTTTCAGTAGCCTAGCTTCTTGAAGATGATTGGACAAAGTCATAACATTTACAATGTGACCGTGTGATTGTGAAGACCTTGTGTCTGATGCTCCTTATATCCAGGGTATGGAAAGATGAGTAAACAATAAATAGATAAAAAATAAATAATATGGGGGACAAAGGGTAAAATGAATTGGGTAGATGGAAATACTAGTGGTCAATGAAAGCGAGGGGTAAGATGTATGGTGTGTACGAGTTTTTTTCTTTTTTCTTTTTATTCTTTTTATGGAGTGATGCAAATGTTTTAAAAAATGATCATCGTGATGCATACATAACTATATGATGATATTGTCAGCCACTGATTTACAACATGTATTGAATGTGTGTGTGTGAAGATTTCTCAAAAAAACATTTAAAAAACATAGCTAACACTTATGAATAAGTTCTTGCATGAACTACTTCAAAAGTATGAATCTTGTACAAAGAGTCAATAATAGAGTGGTATAGGCAGAAAACTACTATTGCATGCCATGGCCTATATTTAACAGGAGGACATCAACAGAACCACAACACTACCAGCAGTAAATAATTGGGGGGTGGGGAGGACAAGAGTTAAGGGGAGGTTTAGACTTGCTATTTGGTGAAGGTGCGTTTATCGGCTAATTTTCTCTTTGGAGCAATGAAAACTGTTTGAAAATGAGAGTGCTGATGATTGCATAACTGAGTAAGGATAATATAAGACATGGATTGTTAACTTTGGACATTATTACATGATGCCCAATGTGCCCAATGGATGGAGGTAGCTGAACAATACATTGAGAAGTAGAATGGCAAACTGGGTGTATACATACGATGGAATACTGTGCATCTAAGAAAGTCGTGAGGCATGCAATGAGGTAAATGAACCTTGAGGACATTATGTGGTGCAAAATAAGCCAGACACAAAAGAACAAATAATGTACAGTCTCTTTTAGAAAATAACTATAAGAAAATTGGGGCCTAGATTGTAAGCTCTTACAGCAGTATCATTTAGTCCACATCTGTTAATGTTATTTCTAGACTTTGAGATGCTGTGCTATATGTGTATAACCTGGCATCTCCCTGGTACTTTGGCCACCTGTGTGACACCTAAGACTCAGAGTTGGAGTTCTGCTATATACAACAACTATTAAAGAAACCGAAAAAGAAACAGGCATCAATTAGAAATAAGAATGAAGCTGGTCAGGTTGGGACTAAGGTAAATTGGAATAAAGGGATAAGGATAACATTGTATTTTAGAGCTTACCTACTGTATGAGACACCAAAGGAAGAGGGGTTTATTTTTTCCAAAACCTAAATTTTGTAGCCCATAATCTAGTTAACCTGTCTGGATAGTTCACTTAAACAACCAAACACATGGTGCTTAGAATGGAATGAGGGTTTGCAATTCAGTACAGCTTAACAAAATACCCAGACACATTCCGGAGTATTTTGGGCAGTTAATTAAAAAGTATTCGCCAAGTCCCTTGAGGGATGGGAGAAAAAATATGGAACTATTAAGCTTTACCATTGGGGAAACCCCTGATACTGTCTCAAATATTAGGGAGTCCCAAGTTAATAGGCCAAGCCCTTGATCTTGAGGTTTGCTTTTGCAAAGCTTATTTCTGTAGTGGAGAATCTAAGCCTACCTATAGTTATGCCTCAGAGTTACTTCCAGTAAACCTCTTTTGGTACTCAGAGGTGCCCGCCCCGCCCCCCCCCCCCAACTCCAAGCCCAACTCTGCAAGAAAAATCATTACTCTCTCCACTCTGTGGGACATGACATCCAGAGTGTAAGGCTCCCTAGCAATGTGGGAATATGACTCCCAGGGATGAGCCTGGCCCTAGCACTGTGGGAATGACAACACCTTCCTGACCAAAAGGGGGAAAAGAGTTCAAATAGAGTCAAGAGGCTATTCTGTAGGCTAGATATTGCTAAGTACCATGGTTTGCCAAACTCCAATCAAAGTTAACTTTCCATTAACCCTAAAGAATACCTAGGGCTCTATCTGAGATTTTACAAACATTTCACCTACTAAGATTACCTTCCAGAAACCTACAACCTCCAGATGGGGTCTCCAGTGTCTTTGAGCAGCTAGAAGAAAAAAACTAAAATTGTGGGAGAGTAACCCAAATTCTGAAATCTGTTGTATAACTACTTGTTCAACATACTTTGAAATTTATCGCTTTTTTGTATATATGTTTTACTTCATCATAAAAAATGCTTAAAAAGTATAAGAATAATACAACAAAACCCAAAACATATCCTTTATTGGCTGCACCAATAGGCAAAGCCAGGCCTTTGTTTCTGGGGTATTTTCAAGCTGGGTAACATGAAAATTCACATCAAGGAATCAAAAGCCTGGTTTTCAATTCTGTTCACAGATTGTATTGCTTTGAACAGACACTTAATCACCCCAAGTCACAGCTTCCTTTTCTGAGGTTTGGAAACCTATACCATCTCCCTCACAGGATTGTTGTGAGGGAAAAAATGAGTCAGTGTCAAAGTGATCTGAATTTGTTAAGGGGCTATCTACATGCAATACATTGCATGCAAGAATAATATACAGGTATTACAGTGCTTTCTGTGGATCCAAGGACTGCTCCCTCCTGAGCCCTATCTCCTATCCAACCTGATGTTTCTCCTACTCCCGCTCAAATATACTGATGTTTATAGATTATGCTCTAGAAGAAGACCAGGGCTTGGATTTTTTTTTTTTTTGGTATGCTGTATGGAGGGATCACATTTCATTATTTTTCCATGTGAGCATCCTGTTATTACAGCACCATTTCTTGAAATTTTTGTTTGTTTTTTGTTTTTGCTTGTTTGTTTTTTGGGGGAAAGTGCATGGACTGGGAATCGAACCTGGGTTTCCCGCATGGCAGGCAAGACAGTGCTTGGATTTAATAATGAGGGTCATTTTTTTTGCTGTCTCAGGCTCCTGGATTTGGAACACTCTTGCTTATACCTTTTCTCTCAGATGCTAGTTCCCAATTCTTTAATTTACTCCTAGAAACTCATACCTAGACTCTTTGACCTCTGCTGGTACTTCTTATTTCTGATCCTTTGCTTTGCTTATGATACCACTGTAATCACAGGCACCTTACTTGTATTCCTGACAAGCTGAACCTAGTCTACTGCCTGGCTACCCTTTTGCTCAGCCTTCTGCCTCAATATCCTAATTTTCTTGTTACCTAACAAGATATCATCCTGGAATCTTTCAAAGGAAATTTAAAAAAGAATTTTAATTAAAGGTCATCAAACAGCAACAGGAAGAACCAACCATTAATTTTGAGTTTAAAGTTAGGAGTATGAATATTTTAAGGACAAAAACACAGTAAACTGTGTAGGAACCAGAAGGCTGGCTGGCTATACCACTATACTTTGCTTTGTTTCCTCCCATTTATACAAAGAAATACAATGCCTTCTTCTAACTCATGCACTTAAATCTGCAGTTAAAACAGAGCTTCTCTAATCATGGACATATTTTAAAATGAAACAAAAACTTAATGAGTTTTTTGTTTTACCATTTTTTCTTTAATCAGCTCTGCTGTTTTCCTCTGTGAGTGGGCTAATTTCTCTTCGGGAAGAGACATACAGTCTATGGACTTTTCCTCCTTGGCTTTAGTGTCTTCTTCACTCTCTCCAGACCCATCAGAAGGATACAATTCATATGTTTGCTCGTGTGCTGGGCTCTTGGTTTGATGTGATCTGTGGGTATCAAGGGGAAAATGGAGTCAAGAGTTGACTTTTGTGCATCTCAAGATAAAATTGAAGGAAAAAGCCCCCCCTAGGCTTTTTTATAATGGACTTAAAGGAATAAAGCTAAGGTGGTAGTTATGTCACCCTCAAAACCCCAGCATTAGGACAGCTGTGTATTAATGCAAATGAAACTAAGTTGGCATTCATCTACCCATGTTGGAGTCGCAGCTCTGCTGCTCACCAATGACCCTAGGCAAGTTTATTATTTTATTTTTCTGTAAAATAACAACAACATTAGTACCTACCTGTTGAGGTTATAAGAGCATTAAATGAGATAATATTCATAGATCACTTAGCACAGCTGAAAGTGCTCTTTTAACATTTCAGCTATTGTTATTATCATTAGCTCCATGATTTGGTGTCTTCATCTATAAAATGAAGGTGTTCAATTGGAAGATCTCCAAAATCTTTCTGGTTCTAAAATTCTGATCCAAACCAGAAAAAAAAAATTGGGTATAGTAAAAAAAAGGGAACGGGAATTAATATTCTAGGGCTAGACTTCATATGTCCTCTTTTCATAAATCTTAAATAATTTCATCATCTAGTGACCAACTAGGTAAAGAGGGTATGGGTCCCATCAGGTGAGGGGAGGACCTCCACACAGGATCAAGTGCAGATTCCGAGGTGACACGGCCCTCTCAGTTGTATTAGGAACAAATGTGATGAGAAAGAATTGAGTGAGGTGAAAATCTCTCTCTCCTTCTCTTTCACTTACACAGAATGCAGATCTCTGAATTCACTGTTGAACATAATTGTTTATCTTATACAACAGATAACCCATATCCTAATATCATCAGAAAAATCATTAAAGTGATCCAAAGAAAAACAATTCTGAAAGTTTAAGGACAATAATAGAAACTTTATTTCATAATATGGCCTCCAAAGAATCTTTTGCATTCACAATAGCTTTTAAAAGTCCATTACAGGGTGCACGCGTGGTTCCATGGTAAAATGCCCACCTGCCACGTGAGAGATCCAGTTTGATTCCCAGACCATGCACCACCACCCTCCCCCCAAAAAGTCCATTACATAGTTTCTAAAATAACATTTGTTTTCTCCACTGATTACATAAGAAATAAATGTTAATTGTTTGAAAAAGGAAAGTTCAGAAAAGCTAAAAAGGAAAATTTCAACTGTAGTCCTTTACATCTGGTTTGAAAAAATGGCATACTAATATTCCTCCAGAGTTCTGTTCTAAATAACATATCCAGAGGCATGAAGGCAAACCAGGTCATGTAGAGAGGAAAGCCCAGGCCCAGGCAGGATCCCCTTTTGCCTGCAGACAGAAGCTTGCTGGGAAGGTTGATAATGTGATGTTATCAGAAGGCTGGCAGTGAACTTGCCTCTTCTCTGCCTGATGAATTCTGTATTCTCCCTTCAAGATACAAATCAGATGTCACCTCTGCAGAAAGTCTTTTCTGACTGGAGTAGAGGTAGAAACATCCTCCAAGGCACTTGCATATAAATTTGCCCCCAAACCTCTATTTTAGTGCACATCACATTATGTTCTACTCTTTTCTGTTTCATTCTGAGTCTTCTTTGCTTTTTAGCAAGTAAACTCCACCAGGGCAGAGGCTGAGGCTTATTCATTTCTGATAACCTGATTCCTGGCCCACAGTTAAAAAACAAATAATGTCTTACTAAATGATAAACAAATGTGTGAAAAAAAGTGGGAAGTCTCTAGAGTGCTTGAAAAATATTGAGGACAGAGGAAATTAGTGGCAGGAAACTTTAACTCCAGAAAATTAAGAGAAAAAGAATTTAGATTTTCATGACCTGTATATTTCACAGATCTGTAGCAGAATGTAAACCTACTGGGGTCATCAAAGAGATTGTTTGCTATGGCTATTAAACATCATATATATACATATATATACACTAATTATTTTAAATTGAGCCTTGAATGTAATTATGCTGAGACCAAAGGCAACAAAACTTCAATAGCAAGGATTTCAAAAGAATGAGAAACACTGAAGTCATGACAAATGATTTGAGAATACAAAGGCCTGAATTAGCTTTGAATGCCTTGTTATAAAATATAGACAGCTGGAGAATATTGATCAATATTGAATATTGATATCTTGAAGACAGCATGAATTAAATAATAATTAAGTGAAATGAAGGGCCTGTCTTGTGAGGTATATATTTATTCCATAGGTTGCTATCACAACTATGAATTCTGGTTAATTTAATTTCAAGAAAGTCTGTGAACTACAGATTTTTTCTAAACTCTAATTTTTATACTTAAAAAAATCTTTAATCTCAATACATTTTATGAGATAGTATAGGATTGTACTACACGAAATGTAGTGAGTATGCATTGAGGTGTGCCTTCAGGATGAAATACAAATTGGATTTCAAAATGTGTGGGAAAAAGAATATAAAATGTTTCATTAATAATTTTATAGTATAATAATTTGGATGTATTGGGATAAAAAAATACAGTATAAAAATTAAATTCATCTGTTTTTACTTTTTTTAATGTGGTCACAGAAAAGAAAATTACATACACGGCTTGCATTTGTGGCTTGCTTTAAATTTCTATTGGACAGTGTAGTGAGATGAATTGTGCCCCCCCAAAAAAGATATGTTCGAGTGATAATCTCTACTTCCTGTGACTATGACCTTATGTGGAAATAGGGCCTTTGCAGATGTAATCAAGTTAAGATAAGGTCATACTAGATTAGGGTACGCCCTAAATCTAAAAACAGATATCTTTTGAGAAGCGGACACCCAGAGAGAAGAGAGAAGGTCAAGTGACAATGGAGACAGAGATCGGATTTATACAGCTACAAGCCAAGGAACACAAGGGTTGCCAGCAACCACCAGAAACAAGGAGAGGGCCATGGGAGCACTGGCCTCTGTTCAGAGCCTCCAGAAGGAACCAAGCCTGCCAAGACCTTGATTCTGGACTTCTGGCCTTCTGAACTGTGAGAGAATACATTTCTGTTGTTTTAAGCCACCCAGTTGTGTTAATTTGTTATGGCAGCCCTAGGATGTTAATAACAGACAGCATGGTACAGAGCAGTAGCTCTGAACTGGGGCTGATTTTGTCATGAGGGGTGTTCTGGTTTGCTAGCTGCTGGAAGGCAATACACTAGAAACAGAATGGCATCTAAAAAGGGGAATTTAATAAGTTGCTAGTTTACAGTTCTAAGGCTGAGAAAATGCCCCAGTTAAACAAGTCTATAGAAGGCCAATGAAGTTCAGGGTTTCTCTCTCAAGTGAGAAGGCACATGGCAAACACAGTCAGCGCTTCTCTCTCAGCTGGAAGGGCACATGGCGAACACTGCATCATCCGCTAGTTTTCTCTCCTGGCTTCTTGTTTCATGAAGCTCCCCAGGAGGTGTTTTCCTTCTTCATTTCCAAAGGTCACTGGCTCGTGGACTCTCTGCTTCATGGTGCTGCAGCATTCTCTACTCTCTCCAAATCTCCTAATCTCCAAAATGTTTCCTCTTTTATAGGACTTCAGAAACTAATCAAGACCTACCCGAATGGGTGGAGATATATCATCACCTAATCCAGTTTAACAACCACTCTCGATTAGATCACATCTCCAGGGAGATGATCTAATTACAGTTTCAAACATACAATGCTGAACAGGGATTAGAAGAAATGGCTGCCTTTACAAAATGGGATTAGGATTAAAACATGGCTTTTCTAGGGGACACACATCCTTTCAAACCAGCATAAGGGGGCATCTGGCAACGTCTGAAAGGGGTTTCTATGGGCTTCTAATAGGTGGAGGCCAGAGATGCTGCTAAACATCCTACAATGCAAAAAACAACCCCCACAACAAAGAATCATCCCACCCAAAGTGTTCTAAAGGAATGAAGATTGGCTCTGGAATCAGACTGTCCAGTGTGAGTACCATTTAATAGCTATGTGACTTTCAGCAAATTGCCTAATCTCCCTTTGATTTGGTCTCCTCAGCTATAAAATGAGATAGCAGTATCTCCTGTTAATATGTCCACTTGTCCAGGTTATGGTGTCCAGCTGTTAGGTCAAACAAGCTGTAGCCTGACTATTACTATAAATGTATTTCATGGATGGATTTATATATATAATCAGTTGATTGCATCTAAGGCTGACTTCATTTACAATTACCATACAAGACTGTCATCAGCAATGATGGGAGCCTCATCAGTTAGAAGTTTTAAAGCAAGAAATGAGGATTTTAGAAGTCAGAAAGAATTTCAATCTCAGCCAGCTTCAACTGGGTTGAATGTCACCTTCATTGGAATTTCTTCATTGTGGCTTCTTCAGGGAAATTCAACTTCACTTTCACTGAATTTCCAACTTGTAGCCTGTCCTATGAAATTCAGATTTACCAATCCCTAAGGTCACATGAGCCAATTCCTATGATAAATCTCTTAATATTACATATATTTATATATCCTGTTGGTTCTGTTTTTCTGGGGAACCCTGATTAATATACTCCCCCACAAAGTTGTTGTGGAAATTAAATGAGTTAATACATATAAAGAACTTAGAAATTTGTCTGGAACTAAGTATGTGCTCAATAAATGTTAACTTTCATGTGAAAAATTTTATTTACTCATTATCAGAGTATTTCATGAAACTGAATTTGAATTTTACTCATTAACTTTGTTACCTTTAATTCTCTATGACTTTACTGATCTTATGATAATTAACTCAAGCTTTATAAAAAATTAAATTTTTCCTTGTGTTTGGAAACAATTTTTCCATCTTGCATATGTTGCACAAGAACACATGGATATTACAGCAGAATTGTTATTAAAAGACATCGTAGGGCAGGCCATGGTGGCTCAGCAGGCAGAGTTCTCACCTGCCATGCCAGAGATCCGGGTTCAATTCCCAGTGCCTGCTCATGCAAAAAAAAAAAAATACATTGTAGAAGCTCAACTTCTTCCCTATATAATGTGCACATGTAAAACTTCCCACCCAGTTTAGACTTGAGAAGGAAGAACCAGTATTTCAGCCTACTGAGTGGGTGTGATGCCAAACTTACAGATGGAAGCAAGAGTCCCAGCTGCTGTCATCACTGTCGGTTGGGATGCGGATGGGGCTGGCTCGCATTTTCCTACGTAGAAGCATGTGAGGTCAGTCTCTAGGGGAAAAGGTTTAGAAACTTCCTTTTTCCCCTCTATCAGATGTTATTAACAATAAACTGAAAACTGTCCAAACATAGAACCCATTCTAAATCCACAAACGCTAGCATTCATGAATGAAGACCCCTGGAAAGCAGAAACTAATGGCTCTCTGGTGCCAATTTAAAACTCTGAGTTAGAGTTTCCCCTATTTCTGTTCCACCTTTTCTTCAAAATCGCTGGATTTTTCCCCCTTAAAGGGAGCACTTCTGGGATCATTAAATCAATGGTCTCTTCGCAAATCAAATATTGTTTTTGCGGATATGAGAGCAAGATGGCTCCAAGCAAAAACAACCAGCTCAGTAATGAAGTAAATCTCCAGTATTATTAGTTAGTTCTCTCCCACCTTTCCTGGGACCATTTCACTATTTAATAGTAGGCTCTGGTTAAGGAGCTAAAACTCCAGTGTCTATTTTGGTTGCCGTTGGTGATTGATGGGGGAGATGGTTGAAACTCATGGTGAAAATATGATTTATGATCACTTGTGGAATTCAGCTCTCATGCTATTCCTGTGGCTTAGCTATCAAATGTAAAGTGACATGACTCCCAGGGGTGTGGACCTTCCTGACAACATGGAACAGAAATCCTAGAATGAGCTGAGACTCAGCACCCAGGGATTGAGAAAACCTTCTCGACCGAAAGGGGAAAGAGCAAAATGAGACAAAATGTAGTGTCAATGGCTGAGAGATTCCAAATAGAGTCAAGAGGTTATCCTGGAAGTTATTCTTACACATTAAATAGATATCACATTTTTAGTTAAGGCATAACAGAGAGGCTGGAGGGAACTGCCTGAAAATGTAGAGCTGTGTTCCAGCAGCCATGTTTCTTGAAGATGACTGTATAATGATATAGCTTTCGCAATCTGACTGTGATTGTGAAAACCTTGTGTCTGATGCTTCTTTTATCTATGGTATGGACAAATGAGTAAAACATATGGATTAAAAATAAATAAATAATAGAGGGAACAAATGTTAAAATAATTTAGTAGATTGAAATGCTAGTGATCAATGAAAGGGAGGGATAAGGGGTATGCTATGTATGAATTTTTTTTCTGTTTTCTTTTTCTTTCTTTTTCTGAATTGATGCAAATGTTCTAAGAAATGATCATGATGATGAATATACCACCATGTAATGAAAAAAAGAATGTTCGTATTGTATGTTGATTGGTTTTATTAATAAAATTTTTTTAATGTAAAGGGAATGCACAGTTGTTTATTGGACATCAAAGCCACCTAGTCACTCCTCATTTCACTGTGCAGAATGACAACCATTCCCACCTGACCCCTGAGTAGATCCCTCTGACCCAAGTTTCAGAACATCCACAATCCGAAAACCAGAGTGAAAGATTCACTAACTTCTTTTTCTAATCTCTATCTTCGGAAATATGGCCAAGTCAAGTTCGATCTGACCCCTAAACTCCATTCCCATGAGGCTACACATGGCCCTTAACGGTCCCTCTCTCCTGTACACATCCCTTCCTCCTTTTCTGCAATTCCGCCCTAATTTCATAAATCCTCACACCACATCCTTCTGATCCCGAGTTTCCCGAATTTCTCCCCTGGCTTCTTTCCTATGGGTAACAGCCAAGGCTCTAACCCGAAAAACTACGAGCGCGGCTACAAAGTAAGTTTAGTACCTGGCCGAGAGCGGAGAAGCCACAACCCGGAACTAGCCTTCCCGGCCACCTGAGCCGCGCTGCTCGGCTTCCTCGGCGTCAGGCTGCTGCCTCGGGAGAGCTCGTTCAGGGTGCGGATGCCAGACGCTCTCTGAGGTCCGGGTTCTGCCCTGGTCGCCCGGGTTCCGGCGGGGAGACAATGTGGTTGCCATGGGAACGAAACGCTGGGGTCCCGCCCAGCAGAGCAGCCTAACCCTGAGCACCGTCACCCGTAGTCATGGCGACGCTGGGCACTTCCGGCCCCAGGGATTATGGATCCGTCCCAGGTGGAGAAACCCAAGAACTGCTTTTCCCGCATCTTCCGCTTTCAGGTACCGGCGCTGGACTTCATATTCGGCCCCAAACTTGCGCCTGCGCCCGCAGAATCCTTTGTTTTACTCAACGGTTCCTAACCTCTGGGAGAACAAGTCTCAGGAAGAGAAGATAAATCTTGACCAAGGTTCGAATGAGCACCGGATTCCTGGGCCTAGTTACTTGTACTGAACTACTGTGCACGCGGGCTATTTTCAGCAATGTCCCTTCTGCCTCCTGCAGTTGCAGCGGTATTCGGTGTCTCCGGACCCCAAAGGAAAGGCTCAGATGAAACTACTGTAGTGGGTGCCCTCACTGTGTTACCTCTCCCGTTAAGATTTGAGCTTTTCATGGTAAGGAAAGCAGTGTGCCGGCAGTGGATAAGCCTGAGAAATGGTTCAGTAGTTCCGCGCTTGGTTAGCAGTTCAGAGAGTATTTTCGAGGGAGGAGAGCCCACATTTGGCAAGTACCACAGAGCCCGAAATTATGCAGCCATCAGTTCCTGTATCACTTCTTTTCAGTGCTTGAAATACACCTCGTGGGAAGAACTCAGATCTGACAGGTGCAGGGGGAAATCGTTGCCTCTAGTTGCAATGGTGACTAACCTGAAAGGAACAGCACTGGTTCTTGTTTTTTGTTATCATGAACTCTACAGTGATTTAGGCCTTTGAAATGTCTAATGGGAGCTGACTTTTATTTCCAACGAAATAAAAGGGACCCTGTTATCTCCAAAGAGGAGGTTGAGAAGAGAGAGAAGAAAAATATGTATGCTGTTCTTCTCAGTTCTGAGATTGAAGTTTAATTGACATGGATCCAAGACCGCCAGGAGTCAGATTGGAGGAGCTATTTAAATGAGTTTGCTTAAATATCCTTTGTTAGCTCAAAGTTTGAATCTGTACCCTCAGATTCCTGAATGAAAATTTCAAAAAGATCCCGCCTCTAATGATTTTTTCTTAAGAGAACCCTCAACATGGGACGATGCTGAGACCAGAAACTTGGCTTCAGTACATCAGAGCTCTGCTTTTTATCTGTAGCCTGGGGCAAGTCACAGCTCAGGAATCCCAGTTTTCTTGCCTGTTCAATGAGAGTATTTGTACAATTTAATTTTTTTAAAACTTTTTTTTATAGCGTAATATAACACATATACAGAGCAAAGAAAGAAAAAAGCAATAGTTTTCAAACCACTCTTCAACAAGTAGTTACAGGATAGATTCTGGGGTTGTCATGAACATAGAAGGCTAGAGAAATAAATACTTTTTTATCATTGTATTAGCTAGGGTTCTCTAAAGAAACAGAATCAACAGGGAGCGCTCACAAATATAAAATTTATAAAAGTGTCTCACGTGACCATGAGAACACAGAGTCTAAAATCCGCAGGGCAGGCTGTGAAGCTGATGATTCCGACGGAGGGTCTGGACAAACTCCACAGCAGAGGCTCGCCAGCTGAGGCAGGAAGAGACAGAGCCTGTCTCTTTTTAATCCTCCTTAAAAGGCTTCCAGTGATTAGATTAAGAGTCACTCATTGCAGAAGACACTCCCCTTTGCCTGATTGCAAATGGAATCAGCTATGGATGCAGCTGACGTGATCATGATTTAATTCTACAAAATGTCCTCATTGCAACAGACAGACCAGCACTTGCCCAACCAGACAAACAGGTACCACCACTTGGCCAAGTTGACACATGAACCTGAGCATGACTGTCTGTCCCTTGTCAACTTGGCAGCTATACATATCACCTTAAACCATACCTAATTTCTAAATAAAAAACAATATAACACACATTTTTTCTTTCACCTGACAATACTCAACTGTCCTGCATATAACTAGAAACATATTAAATCTCTCCAGAATAAGGTGGAAATCCTTTGGTAATATTCATTCTTAAACTTGATATCTTACAACTTAAACAGTATAACATGAACAAAACAGCACTACAGTCCTCGTTTCTGTAACTGATCATGTGGTCGAAGTTCATATTTATCACTGTTTTCTTCCACTACCCATTCCATGTTTCCTTTACCCTCAGCAAGCACTTCAGCTGGTCATGGTTCTTTGCCTAGTGGGGTGAACCAAGCCTTCATTCCTGAAGTTTCAGAGCCATTGATAGTCCTGCCTGGATTGGGTTCTTGCAGTTTTCCATTGATTTTAATCACAGGGCATGGTAGTACTAAAAGACACCCTACGGGATCTCCTGTATTCCAAGAAAACTCTTCTTTACCTCCATTATGTAGTTGCAGTTCTACTTCCCCCTGATAGTCAATCACCCCAGACAATAATGTAATCCCCTTTTTGGCTTGTTGATCCAGTGACATAAGTAGCCCAAAGTGACCAGGTGGCAGTCTTAGCTTCCAGTTCAATGAAATCATTGTTGGTTCTCCTGGTAAAAGCACTCCCTGTTTTGGAACTAAAACCTGTAGACCAGCAGAGCTCAGGGTCGCAGGGACAGGAAGCAAAAATTTTCCTAGTGGATCACTAGGGGTAATAGTGAGTGGTACTACTCCCATTTCTACCCCTTGGTTCCTGGACCCATGGATCTTGGCTTTGGGAGAAACAGCAGCATACAGTGGACGCTGATTCAGAGCATATATAGTTTCCTGGAGAACATTACCCCAGCCTTTCAAGGTACTGCCACCTAGTTGGCACCGTAATTGAGTTTTCAAAAGGCCATTCCACCTTTCTATCAATCCAGCTGCTTCTGGATGATGGGGAACATGGTAAGACCAGAGAATTCTATGAGCATGTGCCCATTCCCACACTTCATTTGCTGTGAAGTGTGTTCCTTGATTAGAAGCAATGCTATGTGGAATACCATGACGATGGATAAGGCATTCTGTAAGCCTATGGATGGTAGTTTTGGCAGAAGCATTGCATGCAAGGAAAGCAAACCTATATCCAGAGTATGTGTCTATTCCAGTTAGAACAAATCACTGCCCCTTCCATGAAGGGAGTGGTCCAATGTAATCAACCTGCCACCATGTAGCTGGCTGGTCACCTCGGGGGATGGTGCCATATCGGGAGCTGAGTGTAGGTCTCTGCTGCTGGCAGATTGGGCACTCAGCAGTGGCTGTGGCCAAGTTAGCCTTGGTGAGTGGGAGTCCATGTTGCTGAGCCCATGCATAACCTCCATCCCTACCACCATGACCACTCTGTTTATGAGCCCATTGGCAATGACAGGAGTTGCTGGGGAAAAAGGCTGACTGGTATCCACAGAACGGGTCATCTTATCCACTTGATTATTAAAATCTTCCTCTGCTGAAGTCACCTTCTGGTGTGCATTCACATGGGACACAAATATCTTCATGTTTTTAGCCCACTCAGAAGGGTCTATCCACATACATCTTCCCCAGACCTCTTTGCCACCAATTTTCCAACTACGTTCTTTCCAAGTCCCTGACCATCCAGCCAAATCACTAGCAATAGCCCATAAGTCAGTATATAAACTCACCTCTGGCCAGTTTTCCTTCCAAGCAAAATGAACAACTAGGTGCACTGCTCGAACTTCTGCCCACTGGGAGGATTTCCCCTCACCACTGTCCTTCAAGGACACCCCAGAAAGGGATGTAGTGCTGGAGCTGTCCACTTTTGGGTGGTACCTGTATATCATGCTGAACCATCTGTAAACCAGGCCTGAGTTTTCTCTTCCTCAGTCAATTCACTGTAAGGAACTCCCCAAGAGGCCATAGCTCTGGTCTGGGAAAGAGAAGGTAATATGGCAGGAGCGAAGACCATGGGCATTTGGGCCACTTCTTCATGTAACTTACTTGTGCCTTCAGGAACTGCTCTTGCCCTGTCTTGTATATACAATTTCCATTTTACAATAGAGTGCTGCTGCACACACCCAACTTTATGGCTTGGTGGGTCAGACAACACCCAGCTCATGATAGGCAACTCAGGTCTCATGGTAACTTGGTGGCCCATGGTTAAGTGCTCAGTCTCTACTAAGACACAGTAGCAGGCCAAAAGCTGTTTCTCAAAAGGAGAGTAGTTATCTGCAGCAGATGGTAAGGCTTTGCTCCAAAATCCTAAGGGTCTGCATTGTGATTCTCCTATAGGGGCCTGCCAAAGGCTCCAGACAGCATCTCTATTTGTCACTGACACTTCTAGCACCATTGGATCTGCTGGATCATACAGCCCAAGTAGCAGAGCAGCTTATACAGGAGCCTGGACCTGTTGCAGAGCCTCCTTTTTTTCAGGTCCCCCCTCAAAATTAGCAGCTTTTCTGGCCACTCGATAAATGGGCCAGAGTAGCACACCCAAATGAGGAATATGTTGTCGCCAAAATCCAAAGAGACCAACTAGGCGTTGTGCCTCTTTTTTGGTCATAGGAGGGGCCAGATGCAGCAACTTATCCTTCACTTTAGAAGGGATATCTCAATGTGCTCCACACCACTGGACAACTAGAAATTTCACTGAGGTGGAAGGCGCCTGTATTCTTGTTGGATTTATCTCCCATCCTCTGACTGGCAAGTGCCTTACCAATAAGTCTAGAGTAGTTGCTACTTCTTGCTCACTAGGTCCAGTCAACATGATATCATCAATATAATGGACCGGTGTGATGTCTTGTGGGAGGGAGAAACGATCAAGGCCCCTACGGACAAGATTATGACATAGGGCTGGAGAATTGATATACCTGAGGTAGGACAGTGAAAGTATATTGCTGACCTTGCCAGCTGAAAGCAAACTGTTTCTGGTGGTCCTTACTAATAGCTATTGAGAAAAAAATATTTGCCAGATTAATAGTTGCATACCAGGTACCAGAGGACGTACTATTTTGCTCAAGCAATGATACCACATCTGGAACAGCAGCTGCAATTGGAGTTACCACCTGGTTGAGTTTACAATAATCTGCTGTCGTCCTCCAAGACCCATCTGTTTTCTGCACAAGCCAAATAGGAGAGTTGAATGGGGATGTGGTGGGAATCACCACCCCTGCATCCTTCAAGTCCTTAAGAGTGTTGCAGTTATCTCTGCAATCCCTCCAGGAATCCGGTATTGCTTCTCATTTACTATTTTGCTCTGTAGGGACAGTTCTAGTGGCTTCCACTTGGCATTTCCCACCATAATAGCCCTCACTGCATGAGTTAGAGAGCCAATGTGAGGACTCTGCCAATTGCTCAGTATGTCCATACCAATTATACATTCTAGAAATGGGGAAATAACTACAGAATGAGTCCAGGGGCCCACTGGACCCACTGTGAGATGGACCTGAGCTAAAACTCCATGGATCACCTGCCCTCCATAAGCCGCCACTCAGACTGGTGGACCAGAGTGACGTTTTGGGTCCTCTGGAATTTTAATGTCACTTCTGAACCAATGTCTAATAATCCCCAAAATATCTGATCACTTCCTTTTCCCCAATGCACAGTTACCCTGGTAAAAGGCTGTCAGTCTCCTTGGGGAAGACTTGGAGGAAGATTAACATGATAAAATTTATGGCAGTGTAACAGGGTTCTCCCCCAAAGGAATCTGGCCTCCCCTTCATTCAAGGGGCTCTGGGTGTGTAAACTGTCTCAAGTCTGGAAATTGATTAAGGGGCTGTGACTCTGTGTTTTTGTAATTCAGGTTAGACTTCTGTTCCCTTGACCTAGAACTCTTGTTTATATAGCTTGAACAAGAATTTAGTAGACTACCCATCTATTGTATTTCTAGGTACCCCATGATTTACTAGCCAATGCCACAAATCTCTGCGAGTAATATAATTTTGAGGTCTGCTTTGAGTTTGCTGTCTATTATAATAGCCACGTCTACCCTGTCTTTGGCAATTAAGTGCTGCCACCTGGCTTCTGCCAACTCGGAATCCCATCATCCCCATTGTGTTTAAGGATTCCAGCTCAGTGACAGCAGTTCCTATAGTAATATCTGACCTACAGAGAAGTGCAACCACAGAGCTCTTCAGGGATATTGGTGCTAGTCTCACAAATTTATTTCTCATTATTCTGGTAAAAGGTGCATCCTCCGGACATTTCTGGGGTGTAAGAGCAGGCTTTGCATGATAAATCCACTCTAACATTCCAATCTAAGCCTCCGGATCCCCTCATCTACATTATACCAGGGCAGTTCTGGCATTTCCATTTCAGCCTCAGGTAATGTCAGCCACCTTTTGATCCATGTTTCAACCAACCATCCAAACAAACTGTTAATACCTTTTCTAACCCCTCAAGCTATAACATTGAATGCAGAATCTCTGCTTAGTGGGCCCATATCAATAAATTCAGCCTGATCCAGCCTTATATTCCTCCCACCATTATCCCACAACCTTAAAATCCATTGCCACTCATATTCCCCTGATTTCTGTCTATATAAATTGGAAAACTCACACAGTTCTTTTGGAGTATAATGTACCTCCTCATGTGTGATACTTTGTACCTCACCTTTAGGAGCCTGTTGGGACTTTAGTCTAGTTATAGGTCTAGAAGAAATGAGGGGTGGTGGGGGTGGGTCATGAAAAGAATTAGAAATATCTTCCAAGCCATTTGCTTCAGGGCCTTCATTTGCAGTTTCATCTGGTGAAAAAGGATTAATCACTCTAGGACTAATCCCTTCGGGAGGAGGTTGGGTGGCCAACTCCTCAAGGCAGGCTGAAGGTGGGGCAGTTATGTCCCCAGGGCAAACTACTACAGGGTTATCTACAGAAGACTCAGTATGACCTAGGGTTTCAACCTCACCCCTGACATCATAATCAATCCATATGTCACCATCCCATTTTTCAGGGTCCCACTCCTTTCCAATCAATGCCCTCACTTTAATGGCAGACATCATGCAACATTGAGATTTCAGTATATGTTGTAAAGTTGCTACTCTAACAATAAGATTCTGAGTCTGATTTTCAGAGATCTCAAGTCTATGGCTACAGGAAATAAGATTTTCCTTCAGAATACTCATAGAAATGTCTTCATCTGTCAGATGGCACTTAAGCTTTCTTGTTTGAAGACTTAAGCCCATCCCTGTCACCCTTAATGTAGCCAGTGTATCTAACAACAACCAGCCAACATCTCTATACCTCTTATTTCCACAAAATTTTTTAAAGGTGTCAAAAACATTATCCCCCAGAGCCTGGCTTTGTACAAGCAAAGCATCAGGAGAATCAAATGGTGATTTTTTGAGTATCTCTTTTGCCAACTCACTCCATGGATTGGGAGTGTCATTCTGGTTATGGGATACAAATATCCAGGAGAAGAGCATTCTAAGGTGTTAAGAGCAGATGCAAAGGCCCTGAGGCAGAAGCAAGTTTATTTGGAAAAACAAAAGGGCAATAAGAGTGAAGGGGAAGTAGACCATCTAGGTCAATAAGGTAGCAGCGGATCAGGTCGGGCAGGCCTTAGAGGTAATCTACTCACCCACCCAGTGAACACTGAATACTACCCGTGTGGTGGTCTGGTTTGATCAGCTGTGACTTCCTTGTGAGTAGGAGGTGTTGTGTTCATCTTAGGATTCAGCAGTGTCTGGCATATTATCAGTGTTAAATATTTAATAAACTGAATTATCTTCAAGAACTCTTATTTACTTGCTGGCCTCTTACTGTGTGTATTGTTTTTGTATGGCAGCTATAACAGATCATAACATATTTAGTGGCTTTAAAAGCATTGTGAATTTATTATCTTCCAGTTCTGAAGGTCAGAAATCCAAAATGGATCTCACTGAGCTAATATGGTGTCAGCAGGACTAGTTTCTTCCTGGAAGAATTAATTTCCTTACCTCTTCTAGCTACAAGATATTAGTGACATTTCTTAGCTCATGGCTCTTTCCTCCATCTGAAAAGTCAGCAGCAGAGCATCTTCAAATCTAACTCCATCCTCTGCTTGCCTTTTCCACTTTTAAGAACTCTTGTGAGTACATTGGGCCCTTCCAGATAATTTAGGATAATCTCCTTAAGTTAAGGTAAACCACTTAGCAACTGTGCTGGTTTGAAACTGTTATATACCCCAGAAAGCCATGTTCTTTTTTTTTTTTTGGTATGCTGTATGGCTGGGGTCACAGTTCATTCTTTTTCCATGTGAGTATCCCGTTATTGAAGCACCATTTGTTGAATAATTTGTTTATTTGTTTTTTGTTTGCTGTTTGCTTGCTTGTTTGTTTTGGGGAAGTACATTGGTCAGGAATTGAACCCAGATCTCTACAATGGCAGGTGAGACATCTACTGCTGAACTACCCTTCTTGCACCCCTTGCCATGTTCTTTTTTTTTTTTTTAATTGATAAAATTTAACATACAAATATCCTTAACATAGAAACCATACCTGGTATATAATCACTGGTTCACAATATCATCACATACTTGTGCATTCATTAGCATGATCATTTCTTTTTAACATTTGCATCACTCCAGAAAAAGAAAAAAGAAAAAACTCATACAAACTATACCCTTTACCCCTCCATCTCATTGACCTCTAGCATTTCCATCTACCCAATTTATTTTAACCTTTGTTCCCCCTATTTTTTTGTTTATTTTTTTTTACCCATACATTGTACTCACATCTGCCATACCCTAGCTAAAAAGGAGCATCAGGCACAAGGTTTTCACAATCGCACAGTCACATTGTAAAAGCTGTTTCATTATACAATCATCTTCCAGAGACAAGGTTACTGGAACACAGCTCTACAGTTTCAGGTACTTCCCTCTAGCCACTCCAATATACCAGAAACTAAAAAAGGGATATCTATATAACACATAAGAATAACCTCCAGGATAATCTCTGGACCCTGTTTAAAATCTCTCAGCAACTGACACTTTTTCTCATTTCTCTCTTTCCCCTTTTGGTCAAGAAAGTTTTCTCAATCCCCTGATGCCAGGTCCTGTCTCATCCCTGGATTTCTATCCCACGTTGCCAAGGAGATTTACATCCCTGGCAGTCATGTTCCACTAGGGGTGGGGAGAGCAGTGAGTTCACTTGCCATGTCAGTTTAGAGAGAGAGGCCACATCTGAGCAACAAAAGAGGTTCTCTGGGGGTGACGCTTAGGCTTAATTTTAAGTAGGCTTAGCTTATCCTTTACAGGAATAAGTTTCATAGGGGCAAATCACAAGATTGAGGGCTTGGCCTATTGATTTGGTTGTCCCCACTGCTTGGAAGAATATCATTTTTTCCAAATGGGAAGTTGAATATTTCCCCTTTCTTCCCCTTCCCCCAAAGGGCGCTTTGCAAATACTTATTTATTCATTGTCCAAATCACTCTGGTATTTATTGGGGCATCACACAAATCTGGACAAACTAACACAATCTCAAGCTCTATTCAAGATTCCATGTACTTATGGTGTTCAACTAAACTGACCATACAGGTTAAATTAGGAAATGCACTACCCAAAATATAAATTTTGCACCAAATAAACATCTCTCCCTTTGGTCTCACACAGAAGTTGAAGTTTTAAGATATGGATCATATCATCCTTTATCCTGCATTCTGATATATCTTAGTCCTATCTACATTAGCTTCATATCTCTACTCTATGTCTGATCACTTTTTCAACTTTTTAAACAGTTCCTGTATGGGGTACTGCTAACTTTCATGGCTTCAGAGCTCTAACTCTTTGAGTTTCATGTGTCACATAAATACCTGAAGTTTCTGGGAAAGATCATGTTATATACAAACAGCTCAGTATCTCAGAGTTTAGAATTAATGGTTATACCTCATGAATATATGTGACTGTAAGAACTTACAATCTAGGACCCTCTACAATAAGCCACAACCTGATAACCTATGCTCTCAACTTTAACTCACTGAATTTTTATATTTATAGTTAGTCCATATGATTGTGACATGATAGTATTTGTCTTTGTTCCTGACATTTCATTCAACATACAGCTCCTAAGGTTCATTCATTTACTTGCATGCCTTACAACTTCATTCCTTCTTTTGGCTGGCCGGTAGTCCATTGTATGTATACACCATAGTTCCTCCTTTCCTTCCTCAGTTGTTGTACCCTTAGGCCACCTCCATTCATTGTGGATCATGAACTCAGTTCTTTCAGATGTATACTGAGCAACAGCATTTCAGGGTCATATGGCAAACCTGCCCCTAACCTCTACACTTCCCTGCAAGGGGTTGCACCTCACATTTCCCTACTGACAGTGAATAGGTACATCTCTTTCTCCGCATTTTCTCTAGCACTTGTTTCTCTCTTTCATTTTTAAATAGTTTTATTCACACATCATACAATCCAGCCTAAGTGTATAGACATGCCTTTGCCACCATACTCTATCTTAAGACATTTCCTTTTCTTCCACAAAGAATCCATACCCCTTTCCCAGCCCTACTGATACTTAGTTTTGGCATAATACCTTTGTTACATTCAGTGGAAGCATATTACAATGTTACTGTTGACTATAGACCTATCTTACATTTGTACTTTTTCCCATATGCCATCTATTTTCAACACCCTGCAATACTGACTTTCCTTTGTTCTTCCTCATATAATTTTTTTAAATTTGTACATTTAATCACTATCATTAATCACCATCATTGTACACTCTAGGCATTTGTAAATTGTGCCATCTCCATTTTATCCTCTATCTTTCCTTCTGGTTTCATATGCCCCCTCTCTCTCCCAGACCCCCTCCCTCTATCGTACTCACATTCAGCTTCATTCATTGTACTTATTTTATTGTGCTACAATCAGATAGTATTGTGCTATCCATTTCTGAATTTTTACAATCAGTCCTGTTGCACAATCTGTATACCTTCAACACCGATTATGTGGTCTCTATTTCTATCTCCTGGTAACCTGTGTTCTTAACTTAAATTCTCCAAGTTCACTCATTAATATTAGTTCACATCAGTGAGACAACAGCATTTGACCTTTTGCTTCTGACTAATCTCACTCAGCATAATGTCCTCAAGGTCCATCCATGTTGTTACATGCTTCATGACTTTATTCTGTTTTATAGCTGTATAATATTCCATCATATGAATATACCACAGCTTGTTTAGTCACTCATCTGTTGATGACATTTGGACTGTTTCTATCTCTTGGCAATTGACCAACTATATGGCAAATGTAAATGATGATTCTATAAACATAGCTGTGCAAATGTCCATTTGTGCCCTTGTCCTCATGACCTCTGAACAGATAGCTAGCAATGAGATTGCTGGATCATATGGCAATTATATGCTTAGCTTCCTGAGGAACCACCAAACTTCCAAAGCAGCAGTTGTACCATTTTACATTCCCACCAACAATGGATAAGTGTGCCTTTCTCCACGTTCTCTTCAGCATTTGTCATTTTCTGCTTTTTTGATAATGGCCATTCCCCTGGGTATGAGATGATATCTCATTGTGATTTTGATTTACATTTTCCTAAAAGGGAACTTGAGCTTCTTTTCATGTGCCTTTTAACCATTTGTAATTCCTCTTGTGAGAAGTGTCTGTTCATATTCTTTTCCCATTTTTTAATTGGGTTGCTTGTCTTTTTGTTGTTGAGTTGAAGAATCTCTTTATATATTCTGGATACTAAACCCTTATCTGATGTGTGTGTGCCAGTTTGAAAAGATATATATACCCTAGAAAAGCTATGTTTTAATCCTAATTCCATTTTATGAAGGCAGCCGTTTCTTCGGATCCCCATTCAGTACTGTATGTTTGAAACGTTAACTAGATTATCTCCCTGGAGATGTGACTCCATCAAGAGTGGTTGTTAAACAGGATTAGGTGGAGACATGTTTCCACCCATTCTAGGTGGGTTTTGATTGGTTGACTGGAGTCCTATAAAAAAGGAAACATTTTGGAGGAAGGGAGTGATTCAGAGAGAGCAGAGAATGACATAGCCGCAAGAAGCAGAGTCTACCAGCCAACGATCTTTGGAGATGAAGAAGGAAAACCTCTCCTGGGAAGCCAGGAAAGAAAAAGAGCAGATGATACTGTGTTCGCCATGTGCCTTTCCAGATGAGAGAAAAACCCTGACCGTCTTAGCCATGTGCCTCCTCACTTGAGAGAGAAACCCTGAACTTCATCGACCTTCTTGAATCAAGGTATCTTTCCCAGGATGCCTTGGATTGGATATTTCTATAGACTTGCTTTAATTGGGACATTTCCACAGCCTAAAAATTATTAACTTGCAACTTACTAAATTCCCCTTTTTAAAAGCCATTCTGTTTCTGGTATATTGCATTCCAGCAGCTAGCAAACTAGAACAGTGTGCTTTCCCATTACATAGGCTGCCTTTTTACTTTCTTGACAAAGTTCTTCGTTTTACAAAAGTGTTAAATTTTCAGGAGTGCCCATTTATCTATTTCTTTCCTCAATGCTTGTGCTTTGGGTGTAAGATCTAGGAAATTGCCCCCATTACAAGTTTTATAAATATTTCCCTACGTTTTCTCCTAAAAGATCCATTTTGAGTTAATTTTTGTATAAGGTGTGAGATTTGGATCCTCTTTCATTATTTTGCATATGGATATTCGGTCTCCAAGCACCATTTATTGAAGAGGCTGCTCTGTCCCATGTGAGTGGGCTTGGCAGCTTTATCAAAGATCTATTGTCCATAGATGAGAGGGCCTATATCTGAACACTCTATTTGATTCCATTGGTCAGTATATCTATCTTTATGCTAGCACCATGCTATAGCTTTGTAATATGCTCTAAAGTCAAGTAGTATGAGACCTCCCATTTCATTTTTCTTTCTCAAGATATTTTTAGCTATTCAGGGTACCCTGCCCTTCCAAATAATTTGGTTATTGGTTTTTCTTTTTCTACAATGTAAGTTTTTGGGGTCTTAATGGGTATCACATTGAATCTATAAATCAATTTGGGTAGAATTGACATCTTAACTATATTTAATCTTCCAATCCATGAACAAGATATGCCCTTCCAATTATTTAGGTCTTCCATGATTTCTTTTAGCAATTTCTTGTATTTTCTTTCTGCAGGTCTTTTGTATCCTTCATTAAATCTATTCCTAAATATTTTATTTTTTTGGTTGCTATTTAAATGGAATTTTTTTCTTGAATTCCTCCTCAGATTGCTCACTACTAGTGTACAGAAACACTACTGATTTTTGGATGTTGACATTGTACCCTGACCCTTTGCTGTCTTCATTTATCTGCTCTAGTAGTTTTGTTGTGTATTTTTGAGGATTTTCAATGTATCATCTGCAAACAATGATAGTTTTACTTCATTCTTTCCAATTTGGATTCTTTTTATTTCTTTTTCTTGTCTAATTGCTCTGGCTAGAACTTCCAACACAATGTTGACTAACAATAGTGACAGTGGCCATCTTGCTTGTTCCTGATCTTAAGGGGAAAGCTTTCAGTCTTCCTCCATTGGGGATGATATTAGCTATGGGTTTTTCATATATTCCCTTTATCATGCTGAGGAAGTTCCTTTCTACTCCTATCCTTTGAAATGTTTTCATCAGGAAAGGATGTTGAATTTTGTGAAATGCCTTTTCTGCATCAATAGAGATGATCATATGGCTTTTCTGCTTTGATTTGTTGATATGGTGTATTACATTAACTGATTTTCTTATGTTTATCCATCCTTGCGTACCTGGAATAAATCCCACTTGGTCATAGTATATAATTCTTTTAATGTGCTGCTGGATTCGATTTGCAAGTATTTTGTTCAGGATTTTTGCATCTATATTCATTAGAGAGATTGACCTGTAATTTTCTTTTCTTGTAGTATCTTTGTCTGGCTTTGGTAAGAGGGCAATGGCTTCATAAAATCAGTTAGGTAGCTTTCCCTCCTCTTCAATTTTTCTTGAAGAGTTTGAGCAGGATTGATACTAATTCTTTCTTGAATGCTTGGTAGAATTCACATGTGAAGCCCTCTGGTCCTGGACTTTTCTTTTTTTGGCAGCTTTTTGATAACCAATTCAATCTCTTCATTTGTGATTGGTTTGTTGAGGTCGTCCATTTCTTCTCAAGTCAGTGTTGGTTGTTCATACCTTTCTAGGTAGTTGTTCATTTCATCTACGTTGTCTGGTTCATTAGCATGTAGTTGCTCATAGTATCCTCTCATTACCTCCTTTTTTTTTCTGTGGGGTCAGAGGTTATGTTTCCCCTTCCATTTCTAATTTTATTTATTTGCATCTTTTCTCTTTTTCTTCTTGTCAACCTAGCTAAAGGGCTATCAATTTTATTGATTTTCTCAAAGAACCAACTTCTGGTTTTATTGACTCTCTGGATTGTTTTTGTGTTCTCATTCTCATTTATTTCTTCTCTAATCTTCATTATTTCTTTTCTTTGCTTTGGGGTTAGTTTGCTGTTCTTTCTCTAGTTCTTCCAAATGAATAGTTAATTCCTTGATTTCTTTTTTTACTGGTAACACCTTTTTAATAGGTCAAAGTGACTGTACAGTTCATTATATTTTTCCTGAGTAATTCCTTGATATTTGTTCTTCTTCTTTTTTTTTTTTTTTTTGCATGCGCAGGTACCAGGAATTGAACCCAAGTCTCTGGCATGGCAGGTGAGAACTCTGCCTGCTGAGCCACCATGGCCTGCCCTCTTTCTTCTTTTTTGATATAGGCATTTAAGGCAATAAATTTCCCTCTTAGCATTGCCTTTGCTGCATCCCATAAATTTTGATATGTGGTATTTTCATTTTCATTTGCCTTGAGATATTCACTGATTTCTCTTGAAATTTCTTCTTTGACCCACTGATTGTTTGAGTATGTTGTTTAGCCTCCATATATTTGTGAATTTTCTGGCCTTCTGCCTGTTATTGATTTCCAACTTCATTTCATTATGATCATCCAAGAAAGTGTTTTGTATGATTTCAATCTTTTTACATTTTTTGAGACTTGTTTTGTGACCCAGCATATGGTCTATCCTTAAGAATGAACAATGAGCACTTGAGAAAAAGGTGTATCCTGCTGTTGTGGGGTGTAATGTTCTGTAAATGTTAAGTCTAGTTCATTTATTGTATTATTCAGATTCTCTGTTTCTTTATTGGTCCTTTGTTGAGATGTTCTATACATTGACGAAAATGGGGAATTGAAGTCTCCAACTATTATGCTAGAGGTGCTATTTCTCCCTTCAGCGTTGTCAGTATTTGCCTCAGGTATTTTGGGGCACTTTTGCTAGATGCATAAATATTTATGATTGTTATGTCTTTTTTGTTGAATTGTTCCTTTTAATAATATGTAGTGGTCTTCTTCATCTCTTTTAATTGTTTTACATGTGAAGTCTAATTTGTCAGATATTAGTATAGCTACTCCTGCTCTTTTCTGATTGTTGTTTGCATGAAATATCTTTTCCCAACCTTTCACTTTCAACCCATGTTTGTCCTTGGGTCTAAAATGCATCTCCTGTAGACAGCATATTGATGGGCCCTGTTTTTTAATACATTCTGCCAGTCTATGTCTTCTGATTGGGGAGTTTAATCCATTAACATTTAGTGTTATTAATGTAAGGGCAGTACTTTCTTCTACCATTTTGCCTTTTGGATTTTATGTCATATGTAATTTTTCTTCTTTTTTACCTTTACTGATAGTCTTCATTTTTACACTCTTCTTCACACCTCTTTCTCCTTTTTCTTATTTGCCCATAGTTCTCCCTTTAGTATATCTTGCACAGCCAGTTTCTTGGTCACAAATTCTCAGTGATTATCTGTCTGAAAATGTTTTAATCTCCCTCTCATTTTTGAAGGACAGTTTTGCTGGATTTAGAATTCTGGTTGACAGTTTGTCTCCTGTAGAATCTTAAATATATCATACCATGCATGGCCTTCTCCTCTCCATGGTTTCTGCTGAGAAATCCACACATTTCAATAGTCTTACTGGGCACCCCTTTTATGTGATGGATTGCTTTCCTCTTGCTGCTTTCAAAATTCTCTCTTTCTCTTTAACACTTGACAATCTGATTAGTAAGTGTCTTAGAGTATGTCTATTTGGATCCATTCTATTTGGGGTACTCTGCACTTCTTGGATCTGTAATGCTATGTTTTTCATAAAAGATGGGAAGTTCTCAGTGATTATTCCCTCCATAAGTCTTTCTCCTCCTTTTCCCTTCTTTCTCCTTCTGGGACACCCACAGCACATATATTCATGTGCTTCGTGTTATCACTCAATTCCCTGAGACCCTGCTCATATTTTTCCATTCTTTTCTCTGTATTTTCTGTTGTGCATTGGATTTCAGATGTCCAGTCCTCTACTTCATTAATCTTTTCTTCTGCCTCTTCAAATCTATCATTGTAGGTTCCCATGTTTTATTTTTCATCTCTTCTGTTATGCCTTTCATTCCCATAAGTCCTGTAATTTTTTTTTCAAACTTTCTATTTCTTCTTTTTGTTCACCCAGTGTCTTCTTTATATCTTCCCTCAACTCGTTGATTTTTTATGAGATTTTCCGTTTGTTTGAACATCCTGAATTCGTTGTTTCAATTCCTGTATTTCATTTGAATTGTTGGTTTGTTCCTTTGGTCCATATCTTCAAATTTCCTAGTATGACTCATTATTTTTTGCTGGCATCTAGGCATTTAATTTCCTTGATTAATTTATTCTGGAGATTGTTTTCACTCTTTTACCTAGGATATTCTTGCTGAATGACTTTGTTCTCTACCTGTTCTTTGGCATTCAGTTCAACTTATTCTACATCTCTAGTATAGGTTCTATTTAACTGATCAGAATTTTTCAGTTCTTGTCTCTGTTTCTTGTCCTGACTATATGGAATCTTTTTTTTTTTTTTGAGGAGGGTCTTCTACTATATTATAGACCCCAGTCAGATTTTCCCATACTGGACTGGCCCACATCTCAGGAGAGAATAACCTTCATCAGTTTTCCCTGAGTTTCCCAGCAGTTTAACAGACTTACCTAGGAAGCCTGTAGACTCTGTGCTTTTCCTATTCTACCCATCATGTAGTGCTTGTCTGCCTGCAGCTTCCCACCAGTGTAAAGTGATATGGTGCCTTTAATTTCAGCGGACTTTCCTGCCATGGGAGTAGTTGAGACAGAGGTGAGGTTGTAGGTTGGCTTTAATTGCTTCAGTCTTCCAGTCCCTGGGGCCTGAATTCCTTGAAGAAGGAATTCTACTTGTGCTGGGCTGCACCTTTTTCTTGGAGAAATATACCCTTTAGAGAATTAACTCCTTTCACCTGAGTAGTTGCTTTGTCTCTCAGACAAGCTTAATTCCACCCTTGCCTGGAGCAGTTCTGGATCCTGAGGAGGTTTCCACTTCTACCTAATGAGCTGTTGAGTAGTAGAAACAAAGCAAAAAAAAAAATCATTTTCAGAGCTGAACTCTTGCTCCTCAGGTTTAGTTAATCAAGAACTTAATTGGTATGTGGCTCTATGTATCTCCAGGCTCTATGTGTCACCTTTTTGGGGGGCCCAGCCCTTTTGCAATATTTTGTGCTGTCCAACTCAAAAAGCCTGTTTTTTGTTTGTTTGTTTTGTTTTTCCATCAGCCTGGCCCCGTCTCTGCTGGGGCAAAAACTCCTAGTACCTTTAGTGATTATTATGTGCTGGGGGCCTATTTTCAGTAGTCAAAATGTCAATTAATTCCACAAGTGGAGCTTGGTTGAGCTAAGCACTTGCTGCTAGTAAAATCTGTTTCCTTTCCCCTTGGGGAACCAGCCTGCTGTGCCTGTGGGGTAGGGGTACTGGCCTCCGCAGTTTGGGGAACTTAAAGTTTTGTATGGGGTATCAGCCAGTCAGCTTGTCCAGACTGGTGTTGCCATGATCAGTTGCTGATGTAGCCCCAACAGTTGTTCTGTACTGTTCCTGGCTATTTACTAGCTGCTCTGGAGGACAAACTAAATCCCACACCTCACTAGACCACCATCTTGCCCCATGTTCTTTTAATCCTATTCCAGTCTTGTGGGGGGCAGACCTATTAAGGTGGGACCTTTTTGATTCCACAGAGATGTGACCCATCCAATTGTGGGTGGGATCTTT
>PVIY010024494.1:0-37979 GCA_004026745.1 Myrmecophaga tridactyla
CACCCCGGGGAAAGCTGTTGGAACCCAGGGGCCTGGAGAGAAGACCAGCAGAGACCATCCTGTGCCTTCCACGTAAGAAAGAGCCTCAGTGGAAAGTTAGCTGCCTTTCCTCTGAAGAATCAACAAAATAAATCCCCTTTTATTAAAAGCCAATCCATCTCTGGTGTGTTGCATTCCGGCAGCTAGCAAACTAGAACAAATATAGAGCCATTTATTTCTTCCTTCAAACCTGTCAATCTGTGCTCCATATAATTTGGGGCTCTACAATTGGGTGCATATATATTTATAATTTGTACATCTTCTTGTTGAATTGACCTTTTTATCAGTGTATACTAATCTTCTTTGTCCCTTATAACTTAATTTTTACTTAAACTCTACTTTTTCTTATATTAGTATAACTACTCCAGCTCGATTTTGTTTACCATCTGCATAGTTTATGTTTTTCAGCATTTTGCTTTCAACTGACGTGTGTCTTTGAGTTTAAGATGGAAGGTGTCTCTTGTAAATAGTGTATAGTTGGACCTTGCTTTTTATACATTCTGCCTTTTGACAAAGAATTTAATCCATTTTCATTTAAAGTAACTACCTTTAAATGTAGTTTAAAGTAACAGGCCTTCTGCCATTTTGTATTTGGTTTTAGTAAGTCTTACACCTTTTTTTCTCTACCTTCTTCTGTTAATGCCTACATCCATATTTATGTGATTTTTTGGTACCATTTTTAGTCATGTCTATTTAATGTACCATTTCTTTCTGTATAAGTGCTTCATGTATTTTTTAATTTGTGATATCCATGGCAATCAAATTTAACATCTTAGTTCTATAATAAGCTCATTATAATATTATTTCTGTCCCTTTCTTCTTCATTTTGGAACTTCCATAATGCATACATTGATCCATTTAGTGGTGTCTCACAAGTCTCTTAGTCTCTATTCACTTTTTAAAGCTGTTTTTATCTTTATGCTTTGCAGCCAGACTCATTTAAATTGTGCTGTCTTCAAGTTCACTTATTCTTTCTTCTGCCAGCTCCAGTCTACTGTTGGAACTTTCTGGGGAATTTTTCATTTCAGTTATTGTGATCTCCAATTCCAGTATTTCAGCTTGACCCTTTTCTATAATTTCTATCACTTTATTGAGATTTTCATATTATTTCTCCACTGTTCTCATGATATTCCTTAGCTCCTTCTCCATGTTTTCCCTTATCTCTTTGAGAATATTGAATCCCATTTTTCTAATATCTTTGTCTGGTATGTCCAAAGCTTTGTCTGCTTAATCAAAGTAAATGGTTTCTTGTCTATTCTCTCATTACTTTGGATGGGACATCATTTACTGTTTCTTTATTTTGTAATCTTTGCTGTACATCACATTTAATATTTTAAATCTTAAGTCTGAGATTTAGTTCTGAACTGTCTGTTCCTTAAGATGGTTAGTGACAAGACTGAGATTTTCCTGTGTGACAGTAGCTACAAGACAAACAAATGAACACATGAAAAATGCCTTTCCCAGTTTTTGCAAACTGGCATTGCTTTTGCTTGCTGTAAGCTGTTTCTGCTTGCAGAGCAAGTTGTGGGAAAGCATGCCTGAGAGGTGTTTCTGGGTTAGTCTTTCAAATGGCCATCGGGTAAATTGACACCAAAATATAAGCATCTGAGCATGCACATAGGGGTTACTCTGTTCCCTCTAGAATGAGACCAGGGATACACAATGGGAACACATCCTGACACCGCACCACACCAAGAAAGGGTTGGTGGGAGCAGCAATGGCACCATGCATGAGCTTCTCATACTGCTTTTAATGCTGTTTTGTTTCAATTCAACATTTGTCCAGTTACTGCTATCTTTTAACTGGCTTCTGGAGTTATAAAAAAGATGCCTCTGCCTGTTTTTCCTGGTTGTTCGAAAGTTAATTGGAGTAAATTACCCTGGAACATCTTACACTGCCATCTTCGTCAACCAGAAGATTGTTAATGACTTTTTTCTTTCAAATTGAGATCAAAATAAATTTTATATAGACCAAACCGCATTGTTGAATGTCATAGGAAGCAGGGTTACACTATCAGATTTTGCATGCTATTTGTTGGGTAATTCTTGATATTATTCAAGAGCACTGTGTTTCTTCAGAAACTTACCTGTATAAAAAGTGGGCACAAAACCATGTGCTGGAAAGGAATCCTGACTGAAAGGACATGATCTTTTCCCACAAAAAAAAAAAAAAAAGGAAAAAGAGGATGTGTGTGGCAGTATGGTTTTTAGTTTTAGAAATATTTACAGACTATTCTGAGAATTTTCTAATTTAGAAACATTTTGAATGACTTTGTGTAGATTCTTTTCTAGTCTAGAGGTTCAATTGATAAAAAGAACTGTGGGCAGACAGGAAACAAGGAAGCATTAAGGGCATAAACAGAAACACAGGTCAGGAAAATTGGAGAGAACTGGGAAAATATCCTGCTTCAAAATTTTCTTTCAAAATGCCCTTGCCTGAAAGAACAGTGAAACTGGACTCATGTGGCCATGTCTTAACCCACTCTGTCCGGTAAAGATAATCCAGAATGATCCACACTCTGTCCAGCCTTTAGGAATCATTATGTTTCTTGGACTCTCTTTCTCTTTCTAGTTTAGTGCTTCTCAAGTTTGGCTGAATATTGGAATATTCTGGGTATATTTAAAAAAAATACTTTTGCCTGGCTCTACACCACAGATTCTGATTTAATGTGTCTGGAATATGACTTGGACATTGAGCTTTTGAAAAGGTGATTCTGGCAAGGGACATAAGGAAGCATGGCAAAATTCTCAAAATTGACTCCTCCATAAAAGCAATTAAAAACTGACAAAAATTGTCAGAATCACCCTTTTCAAAACTGTAAATTAACCAAAGTAACTTTGTGAACATTTAATCCAGAAAAATGGCTGAATTTCAATAAAAGAAGTCAGAATTGAGGCTTTTTAACTTGCCTTAGTTGCATTCTCTGCTACCCAGCTCGGTGGTAGCCTTGAAAAATAACAGTCTACATTCCTGGGGCAGCCTATCAGTCACCAGTCTGGGCAAAATGAAACCAGTGTTTTGTGAAAGCGCCATCTGCCAAAGGATTATCATAATTTGACTTGTCTGAGGTTATCCAGAAGACTGTACTCACAAAACTGATTGTAAATGCCCTGATTTAGAACTTACTTAGTGCAAAATGTCTTCTTCTCTAAGAGGCAATAGTAAAAACAAAGTAATTACAGGTAAGTGTTTTAACTTTGCAGCTGCTGAAGACAGTGGATAAGAATTAGAACAAACAATAAACTATCCAAAGTTATTAAAAAGAAAGATGTTAAATGACATGTCCATACAGGCTTTGAAATGCTGTGACAGATTCTTTTGGGAATCTGAATACATCGACTTGTATATTTGCTCAAGAAAGACCTGTATAGATCTTATATTCTCATGTCTGGCTGATCTTGAGGCTCCATAGAAGTCAGAGTTTGTCAATTGCCTTGTTGACTGTTGAAGGCATGCTAAAACATACACAAGGAACCCAATGTCCAAGATGGAGAGATTTATTGTTTCCAGATGTTTAAGGAAATTTCTGTCCAATCATTAGCTGAGAATAAGCTGAGTAGAGACATGAAAAAGAATATGGACCTTACAGATTAGTTCAGAAATGACACTAAACAAACAAAAAACTAATAGTACAACAATCAGCAATAAAAACAAACCCTAGGTAGGAGAGAAAATTTGATTTTTGGATTTAGCACATTATATTATTTCAAGTGCCCAATTTTCAAAAAATTATGCTCATGCAAAGAAACAAGAAAGCATGACCCATACGAAGGTTAAGAGATAAAAAGAAACCAGTGGAAATTATGCCCAAAGAAACTAGGATACTGAAATCAATAGAGAAAGATTTTAGCTCATCCATTTTAAATAAGTTCATAAAATAGTTTAAAAAAATCTAAATAAAAATCAAAACATGAGAACTATGTATTATCAACTAGAAAATAATAAATACATAAAAAGTAGAAAAAAAAAGAACCAAATAGAAATTCTGTACTTGAAAAGTAAAATAGTGAAATTAAAAACTTATAAGAGGGCTCAAGAATTTGAGTTAGAAAAAATCACAAAAATTGAACATAAGTCAATTGAGATCATCCAGTATGAGGCAAAGTAAGAAAAAAGAATGAAGAGAAATGAGCAGGACCCCTAAGACCTGTAGGCCACCATCAAGTGAACTGACATGAATGTATGGGGAGTCCCAAAAGGAGAAGGGGCAAAGAAATGGATAAAAAGAATATTTGAAGAAATGATGGCCCAATTCCAAAATTTGACGACAAACATTAGTCTATACATCCCACGTGCATAATCTATTCCAAGAAGGACAAAACGAAAGTGATCCACACATAGAAAATCATAATAAACTGTTGAAAGCCAAATAAAAAGAGAGAATCTTAAAAGCAGCAAGGGAGAAGTGCTCATTAGGTACGAAAGAGCCTCACTAACATCAGCAGCCATTTTCTCATAGGAAATGCATGGTCATATATTGATTACATTATCAAATTCAAAGGACAAGCACAGAGCTCTGAAAGTTGTAACAGAAAAGCAACATTTTACATACAAGAGAGTCCTGATTAGATTCAACACTTATTTCTCGTCAGAAACCATGGAGGCAAGAAGACGGAGGCTAGGAATACGTAATGTGCTGAAAGAAAACAACTGCCACCCAAGAACTTTATATTCAGTGAAACTTTCTTTCAAAAATGAGGAGAGATTAAAACTTTTCCAGATAAACAAAAGCTGAAAGAGTTCATTACTACTAGATCTGCCCCCATGTGAAAATGAGTTCTTCAGGCTGAAAGCAAAGGACATCAGGCAATGGCTCAAAGCAGCATAATGAGACAGAGGCAAAGGAAACCATTTGGGCAAGTATAAATACCAGTATTATTAAAGTGTATTGTTTGGTATGTAACTCCACTTTTCACATCCTACAAGTGCTAAAAGTTAAAGTCATAAAAAGTAAATTCATACATAAATCTATGTACAACAAAATAAGTTGTAAAAAGTACAAAAAACCAGTGGAGAGTGGGATAAAGAGGGTTATAGGAAAAGTATACCTGCATGCTATTGAATGTAAATTGGCATCATATCAAATGTGATTGCTGTAAAATTAGGATGCCAACTTTTAACCCCATGGTAAACAACAAAGAAAATAGATGCAAATATATTCATATAGAAATTAGAAGGCATTCAGTATGGTTCAACACTTAAAAAATAAGTAAATGTGAAAGTAAGCATTAATGTAACTGAGAGACCAAAAAAAAGGGTATATGACTCACATAGACTAAATAGCAAAATGGCAGAAAAAGTCCTGTATTATCAATAATGACTTTAAATGTAAATAAATCAAACTCTTCAGTCAAAAGGCACAGATTGGCAGAATGGATAAAAAACATGACCCAACTTATAGTGTCTGCAGGAGACTAACCTTCAATTCAAGGATACAAGCAGGTTGAGGGTGAAAGGGATGGAATGGAATATACTAAACAAGTAGTAATCAAAAAAGAGCTCGGGTGACTATACTAATATTAGCTAAAGTAGGCTTCAGATTAAAAAAAACAGTTACAAAGGACAAAGATGCTTATTATATACTGATAAACAGGGCAATTCAGCAGGAATATATAACAATTATAAGTATATGTGCATTTAACAGCAGAGCCTCAAAATAAATGAAGCAAATATTGACAGATATAAAGGGAGAAATTCATAGTTCTGCAGGAATAGTAAGAGAATTCAATGCACTTCTCTCAATAGTGGATAGACTGTCTAGTCAGAACATCAATAAGGAAGTTCGAAACTTGAATCATACTCTAAATTAACTGGACCTAACAGATATATAGGCAGTCAGATTGTATATTATTCTCAAGTGCACATGGATCATTCTACAGAATAGATCATACGTTGGGTCACTAAGCAAGTTTCTATAAATTAAAAATTATTGAAATCATGCAATGCATATTCTTTGAGCATAACAGAATTAAGCTAGAAATTAATATCAGAAGAGAAAAGGAAAATTCACAAACACATGAAAATTAAACAGCATAATCTTCAACACCAACAATGGATTAAAGAGGATGTTAAAAGGGACTTTAGGAAATATCCTTTTTCCTAGAGGTGAATGAAAATGAATATAAAACATGTAAAAAACTTATGGGATTCAATGAAGGCAAAACTGAGAAGGAAATTTATAGCTTTAAATGCTTACATTATAAGGAAAGAGAGACTTCAAATCAGAGACGTAACCTCAAAACTTGTAGAACTAGAAAAAGTAGAGCAAACTAAATCCAAAGAAAGCAGAAGAAAGGAAATAACAAAGATTTAAGCAGAGATAAATAACATAGACAAAAATAGCAAAAAAAGAAGAAGTAAAAAAAGATCAACAAACCTTTAGCTAGACTGACAAAGAAAAATGTGAAAGGAAACAAACAATTAAATCATATGAAAAGGAAACATTACTTCCAACCCCACTGAAATAAAATGTACTATAATAAAGTAATATGAACTGTACACCAATGAATTAGATAATCCAGATGAAATGGACAAATTCCTAGAAACAGACAAACTAATTGCATTGACTCAATAAGAAATGAAAGAACTCAACAAATCATTTACTAGTAAAGAGATTGAATCAGTAATCAACATCCTCCCAACAAAGGAAAACTCAGGAACAAGTAATATCACAGGGAATTTTTACCAGATATTTCAAGAAGTCTTAACTCTAATTCTGCCCAAACTTCTACAAAAAAATTGAGGAGAAAGTAACACTCCCTAATTCATTCTATGAGGCCAACATCACCCACATACCAAAGCCAGATACACAAGAAAAGAAAACTATAGACCAATATCTCTTATGAATAGAGAGCAAAAGTACTTAACAAAGGCCAAGCTTTCAAATTGAACGGCATATTATAAGAATTCTACAATATGATCAAGTGGCTGCTACCCTCCATATGCAGGGCTGTTTCAACATAAGAAAATTGACTCATGCAATAGGCTACATTAAAAAATTAAAAAGGAAATAACCTCATGATTATCTCAACTGATGCACTGGTTCATGATAAAAAAAACAGACAAACAAACAAAATACCAACAGCAACACTTAGAACAGTTGAAATAAAAGGAAATTTCCTCAACTTGATAAGGGACATATATGAAAAGCTCACAGCTCACATCCTACTTTATGGTCAAAGACTTAAAGCTTTCTAAGATCAGGGACAAGAT
The DNA here is from genome assembly GCA_004026745.1 of Myrmecophaga tridactyla. NCBI lineage: Eukaryota > Metazoa > Chordata > Mammalia > Pilosa > Myrmecophagidae > Myrmecophaga > Myrmecophaga tridactyla. The sequence continues at coordinate 7,252 of PVIY010024494.1, forward strand.
GAGAATACCCACTGTTAGTCAACATCATACCAGATGATCTTCCCAGAAAAATTAGGGAAGAAAAATAAATAAAAGACATCCAAATTGGAGAGGAAGAAATAAAGTTTTCACTGTCTGCAGATTATATGATCCTATAGACAAAAAATGCTGAAAAAAATACATAACAGCTCCTAGAGCTAATTAAGGAATTCAACAAAGTGGTAACATACCAACATCAGTAGTTTCTACACACAAACAATGAATAATCAGAGGAAATCAAGAAAAGAATTCTATTCACAGTAGCAATAAAAAAGCATCAAATATCTGGGAATAAATCCAGCTAGGGGTATAAAGAACTTATGCACAGAAAACCAGAAAACATTGATAAAAGGAATCAAAGAAGACATAAAACAATAGAAGGACCCTCCATGTTCATTGATTGGAAGGCTAAATATTGTTAAGATATCAATTCTACTCTAGGTGATTTACAAATTCAATGCATTCTCCATAAAAATTCCAATAGTCTTCTTTGCAGAAATGGAAAAGCCAATCATTCAATTTATAAGGTTGTTTAAGGAATCCCACATCATCTTGAAAAAGTAGGAATTTGGAGGATTCATATGTTCCATCTTAAAACTTATATAACCATATTATAACAACATGATTCTGACACAAGTACATGCATATGAATGAAGGGAATCAAATTGAGAATTAAGAAATAAACACATCTATAGCCATTTGATGTTTCACAAGTGTGCCAAGTCAAATAATTGGGAAAAATAATATCTTCAACAAATGGTGCTGAGAAAATGTGATATCCACATAGAGATGAACAAAGGAGGACTCCTACCTCACTCCCTATACAAAAATCAAGTCAAAATGAATCAATGGCTAAATGCAAAATTCAAAATTATAAACCTCTTGGAAGAAAATATAGGGAAGCATCTTCAGGATTTTTGTGTTAGGCAATGGTATCTTAGACCTTACACCAAAAGCAGAAGCAACAAAAGAAAAAAAAAATCGATAAAAGTGACTTCATCAAAATAAACGACATTAAATACATCATCATGAAAGTAAAAAGACTACCCACATACAGAACTGAAGAAAGTATCTGTAAACCCAATTTCATATAAGGGTTTAATATTCAGAATATATAAGGACACTCTATAAACTCAACAAGAAAAAGACAAAGAGCCCAGTTAAATAAAAATGGGCAAAAGACTTGAAAGACATTTCTCTAAAGAAGATATTCAAATGGACAAAAAAGCTCATGAAAATATGTTCAACATTATGAGCCATTAGGGAAATTCATATCAAACCCACAATGAAATACCATTTCATACTTACTAGAATGGCTAGTATTCAATAAATGAAACATAATGAATATTAGAGAGAATGAGAAGAAATCGAAACATTCGTTTATTTTTGGTGGGAATGTAAAAACTAAAACTGCAGATCAGTTTTTCCATTCCCCAGAAAATTAAATACAGACTTACCAAATAATTCCACAACCCCACTTTTAGGTATATACCCCAAATAATTGAAAATAGGGACGCAGATATTTGCACACCGATGTTCATAGAGGCATTATTCATAATTGCCAAAAGTTACAAGAAGCTCAAGTGCCCACTAAGTAATGTATGCATAAACAAAATGTGAGATATACATACCATTAAATATTATCCAGCTATAAAAATGAAGTTCTAATACAGGCAACATGTATAGGCCTTGAAGACATCATGTTTAGTGCAAAAGTCAGATGCAAAGGACCAATACCATATTATACTACTAAAATGAAATAATTAGAATAAGCAAATTCATTGAGTCAGTCTTTACCAGGGGCAGAGGTAGAATTAGGGAATGGGAGTTATGCTTAATGGGTACAGAGTTTCTATCCAGGGTGATGGAAAAGTTTTGTAATGGATGGTTATGATGGTAGCCCAGAATTGTGAATGTAATTAACAACACTGAACTATGCTTTTGCATATGTTTAAAATGGGAAATTTTAGGTTAAATTACTAAAATTAAAAATTTTAAAACTATAGTAGTTTACAACACAAATAGTAAACCCTAATACAAACTATCGACGGTAATTAATAGTACATTTTAATAATATTCTTTCATGGCTTGTAACAAAGTTATCACACTTATTCAAAATATTAATAATATGGAAAATCATGTGTTGGAGGGGTATAAAGCGGAGCTCTGTATTTTCTGCATGATGTTTTCCTGTTAGCCTACACCTTCTCTATTTAAAAAATATATTTAAAAAAATAATGAGTTTATAAAGATTTTGAAATAGAAACATGATCCTTCAGCAGGACCTGGTAAACACTATTTTGAGTGCTCATGTATTATAGGAGCATATAGGTCTGAGTCCCATTCTGTTTAAATTCTTCTGTGTATGTAAGAACACTAAAGAGAATCCGAATCCAAATAAATGGATCCATGTCTGGTGTATACCTCAAAGACAAAAATTGCAAGGATATTACTCAATATTTTAGGCCTCACCAGCTCACTCTGGGAAGAAAAGTAAAGGAGATTCCTAGAAAACTACAGAAGCACAGCTATTGGTTCTTAGAGGCAACATGCCCGGATGTAGGAGGTGACTTAGCTGAACAATATTACTATACTCAAAGAGTGGACATCTGTCTGCACATTACTAACAATATCGCAAAAATAACGTTGCATCTGGTAAGATCCTTATGTAAAAATGAAACAATACAACTAAAACTGTAATCCACAAACTTTTAAAAAATGGTCTAATAGAAGCGTCCTGCTCAAGGCTCAGATTTAGGCCAGTTGAAGTGTGAGGAAACTGAGGCTCAGAGATTACAGTTAGATAGTAATCATTGGCAACTCCTGGTTTAAAAATAAATTTTATCTAAAAAAAAATATTTGTTTTATGCACATGATGCAACATGGACAACTCCCGTTGAATATCGTCTTGTTGGAAATTAGATAGAAAGCCCATCCAAAATTTTTGTTACACACCCACCTTTTACACACCCCAAACCAAGGTATTCTTTAATGAAATAGGAGAAAATGTACTTCAGACGATGGCTAAGAACTCAGTTTTCAAAAAAGTATAGAAACTTTTCCATGGTATCTTGTTTAGAATACACATTTCTTAAAGTGTTTCATTCACATTTTAAATGTACGTCTATAAATTATTTATTTTGTTCTGCACATCAAGATGAAACTTTGCCTTAAATTGTATCAGAAGTTAACTGCGGATTTCTAGCTCTATCGTTGAATTAAAATGTAAAGCAAACAGATTATACCTGATTTTTACAGTACTCCATTGTCACTGCTCTGAACAAAATATTTTTTTCAGTTGAAGAGGAGTAGATCCATGGCAGGCTCCCTTCTGCCTCTCTGCCCCTATTACAATTTAACCTTGACCTTGGATGACTCATTTTAGGGAATGGACAGCTGAGCAGGAGTCTAATTTGATGAAAGGCAGAGGGCTGTGATAAAGTAGGCATGATATAGAGATGAGAGGAAGAGTTGACATTTTAACAGAATAGTGATGACTAGCAAAAACAGACTTTCTACCCCCTCCTTGTGTTTCATTTTGTGTAGAATCAAGGCTAGTACCCATGATCTTTTTCTTAAATTTATTGTCTCTGGACAGAAATATAGTAGAAGCTTTCAACACAAACATATCTCATTACAGAGAAATTCTGACGCTTATGAAGTGCTACATTAGCAAAGAAAAAAATCTGGGAGAAAGGTAACCTGGGGTTTAATTTTATAGTGCAACCTCAGGCTACGGTTACAGGATTTAGAATGGTGACGGTTAAGCTGGTAATCAATTTCTATGAATGTGTCAAGGATAGTGCAACAGTTGTATTCCTTTTATCTTGCAAGAAACCCAATTAAAATCTCTTTATAAATATGGCTGTGCTTGTGAAAGAGGTGAAATTAGGAAATGAGAGGTAAATGACATTTTAAATTATTCTGTTTCTAAAATACTCCTTCACACTTGATAAATTGTAATCCCTGTTGCTGAACCCATATGAAGTCTCCATCAATGCTGCCATGTGTACTCTTTTCAGGAGTTCACTGTGCAACCAATTGGGGAGCTGAGGAAATAAGCTGGTATATGTCAGCTTGGCAGATCCTCATTAAGTAATTTCAAGGAGTCCCTCTGATTCTCATGCTGTACTTTAACTTGCTGACTAATGAATTTAAGCCTATTTTATTTTATTTTCATAGCGTTAACAATGTTTAGCTATATCCATCTAATTCATAGCCCTTACTATTGCTATTTCTCTGATCATGCCCAGCATATGGTACCAGCTAGTACATCCCCTTATTCCACCTGTACCCATCTGAGACCATCACATGGAAAAGTGCTTGTCATCTCACAGCCTCAGTGTGTTAGACTATAAGAACTCCATTAATCAGAAGTGATGGGTACTCATTGTCATCCAATCAATAAGAAATCAACTCTATACACTCATCTTAAATGTCTACTTCCTAGGGCCATCTCAGGGACCTACTGCTTCAGGTCAGTTTCCCTAAGAATTGAGCTTAGGTTGGCCAGTGTTATTTGAATAATTTGTGGGAACAGAGAGAAAACCATAAAAGCAATGTGCTCTTGGCTGGAAATCAACGTTAGTCTGATAATATGAGAAAACTCTGCACTCTGGAACATAAATTACATCATCAAATGAGTCCTACTTTTTGTAACCCCTAGGTTAAGGGTCAGCAAACTTTTATGGTAAAAGGCCAAATGGTAAATATTTGGGGGCTTTGCAGGCCATATGATCTCTGTCACAACTCCACAGCTCTATCATAGTAGTATGAAAGAGACTATGTAAACAGATTGGCTTGGTTGAGTTCCAATTAAATTTTACAAAACCAGGTAGCAAGCCAATTTGGGTTAAGGATTAGCTGTAGTTTACTGTCTCTTTATCCAGGGCAAAATGGCTCCCATTTGTTTGAAGTAAATTCTCCAGAGATGAGTATAACTGTCAGTCACTATTGAAAAGCATTCCCAGCAGATAAAGGATTGGCACACTGGCAATAATTGGGATCTGGGTAGGATACCAGGAACATCCCCTGTACAAGGACAATCAAGGAAAGCTTCCAGGAGACAGTAGCAGCTAAACTGACAGATGTAGAATAGTTGAAGATGTAACAAAATGAGCGAAGGCACAAAGGCTTGATGTAGTGTCTTGTATGCAGGAGACTTCCGTCACTTTTGTTGAGTGGAAGATAATATGGAGAGGTGAGTTAAAATTAGGTTGCCAAGGGATTTACGTATAGACCTAAGATTATTGTACTTTATCTCATACTAAATGATGAGACATTGGAAGATTTAAAATGGAGAGTGGGACTGGTCTCTTTGCAGTAAAGATATAGGGACCAATCCTTTGCTGTAAGTCGATATATCCACATAAGGAAACTTTATCATTTACTCTCTATAGCACATAATAAATATTACTTGTTTCAGTTCTCTTTCAGAGCCAATGTGTGATGTATTAGATGAGCTTTGATGCTGCCTGTGATGGTGCTATGTTTCGTCAAAGTGGATTTCCAACAGTGAAGTGGGGTTTGCATCTTTGATCAATATACTTTTTTTCCTGGCTTCCTTTGAAAGATCGTCAGATGTTTGAAAGGTGTTTCTCTAGATGCCAGAGTAAAGTTTATGACCATGTAATGCAGGCATTTACTATTGCCAAATGAAACCAACTGGTCTGGATATAAGTCACAATTTGGTCTACTAAGTAACATGTCTTGGCCAATATATAGCCAAGATTCATTGTGTTCCAAATCGCAGAGAGCTATCTGTTCAAATAAAGGGTTGTTATGATGTAAACAATCGCTTGTGATTTTTTTGAAAACAAAACTGCTAACAAAGACACCCTCCCTTCTTTTTTGTTGCTTGTTTACCTTAATTGTTCATCCTTTGCTATTAAGACCATGGGAGAACACTAGCCACCAACAGTCTTATAGGGATATAAGGTTACCTTCTTGTATGTGGGCAGGCTGGTTTAAAATGGAAAAAACACAGAAGAAGGAAGAGCAAATAAGAGCTACATTATTATCTTAAGCTTGGGGTGACAACTATTTAACCCAGGAAAGCCTAACTTAAAGAATGTTTATGAAAGCCAAACCTCTAGAAAATAGATTTTACAGATAATAGCAATGGCCCTGCAAGGAGGGTCAAAGTTTTTCCTGCTTTTTTGTATTTTCCAAATATTTATTATCTTTCACAATAGGAAAAAATAGACTGAATTTAATAAAGAAATGCCATTTTTGAGTCTGTATCAGTTCTCTAGCTTTGAAAACATGTCTATATTCATAAGCATGTGGCAGGCATGTGTATTAAAAAGTTATTAACATGTTTTTATGCTTATGTAATACCTTTTACTCTAAAAAGATGATTTCAGTTTTTTATATTATATGCTAGAATAGGAAAGATTTTATAGCTGTTCTTTCAGAACTCGTAGGTCCTGTAAAATTCTTACATGTGATAAAAATGTGTGTTGCAGACATCAGTCCACCAACCACTAAAATGTTGTTGTTTCTTGGATAAACAATGAAGTTTTCTCCTTGATGTAAAGCAATGCAGTATTCATTATCTTGGATGTTAATACTGGAGAAAGTTTTCAATGATGAGACTCAAGCATTTTCAGAGTTATGGGTTAACAATATTTTTGCAAAATATATTAAGTAGTTAGGTCTTGAGTAGCAAAGTTATAAAATTTGTGGAGCGGGTATAGCTGGTAAATAATTACATATCATTGCAATCATGCATATTCCTATTCTTAAATTTGACATAAAATAATTTAATGCTAGTTACTGATTAAGTTAATTTTCATTTTTCAATCCAGCATTTATGGTTCTGTAGATGCAGGGTAATCTGAATTTAGTTCAGATTGATGATCATGGCAACTTCATTGCTCCATTTTCAAAGTGAAAAAACATGCGTACATACAAAACACCAACCTCAGTTCTTCACCCAACACTTCTATCTAGTCCAGCCTAATACCAAACATAGACCTGCTGCCAGCTTACAAGGAAATATAGCAAAATCTTTTGGAGCAAACAGATTACTATATAGTTCTCTTTCATAAGCTATCTTCCTTCCTACTCCCTCCAGCACCTTATCCAAGTTCCCATCCTCAAACATTTCCCACAGACTTCTCAGTCTCTCTCCTAGTCAAGCAAGGGAATAGCTTTCCAAAGTCCATCTGTGCCTTGCATCAGAGTTCTTTATGCCCTATTAAATTAAAATAGGATCAATTACTTCATCTCCTTTTCCTCCTCTTCCATTTCCTATCTCCACAGAAAGCTCTTTGAGTGTGATTTTCAAATGGATCTTCATAAAAAACAGAATCATTAGCCTTTGTCCAGCTAAGGCATGTGAAATGAGTATACAGAGTAGACTTGCAGTGTAAGTTCAAATAAGTGAACCAAAATAGCTATAGAATCACCTGTCCAACAAATTGTTTAAGGTGTCACATGTCATTAGAGTGACTGATGCCTGAAAAAGAGAAGGGGGCAGCCTAAGTCATAAGTCATGAGTTCCTGACTAGAAGTTTGTCAAGTTTAAGAAAGAAAATGGAGGGAGTGTACAAGAAGAGTTACTGCCTTATATCTGAACACTTGATTCACGGGATCAACCCTAGTTAGTGATTTCTAATACTTAGAAATGGTGATTACTATTTCTCTGACTTTACCATGGCTCTATTCCTTTACTCACAGGCTAGGTAAATACCACCTTTTAGGGAATTGAACTTTTCAATCTCTTGCTCACTTGCATGGCATTCATTTCTCCAGTCTTCTCCAGATTTATGTTAGCACATGTGAACTGCAGATAAATGCCCACTACCTTTACGACAGACACATATGGAGCTTTAGATTCCCTAGTTACTGGAAAGAAAAACAGAATTTATTTTTTTTTATTCATCGTTAGAATAAATCTTGTAGACAGCCATCTTGAAGCCTGAGCTTTGCCATTACAGCTATAAAAGAAGTAACACTATTTCTCACCAAATGTAGAGGAAAAACATTACAAGTCTGGCTTTGCAAGTGGTTCAACATGTGGAGAGACAGGTTCCTACTTTGCAGTATTCAAGCTTTGGACTTGAAAGTGTATCATTGCCATTCTACTCTAATGGGAACAAAGTAAAAAATAATGTATCATAACAAAATTTCCAGGAAAATGGTGGAATAGGGAGCTCCAGGACTCACTCCACCTCTAAAACAGGTAGACAGACAGGGACCAACTGAAACAAGTCCTCTGGGGCTCTGGAAACCAGGGAAGTACTGTACTGTATCCAGGGAAGACCAGGAGGAAGAGTCGGAGAAACTGTGGTTAAAAAAAAACTGAGTAGCTCACTCTGCAGCAGCTGCTGGCACACATTCCCTGCTCTTGAGGCAGGCCGATTCAGGATTCTATCCTTGGCTGGCTGCTGCAGAGAGAAAGGGTTGTGGGCGTACTTTTCCCCAATAGACTGAGGCATGGCCAAGCACTGATTATGGCTTTTGATGGGTGAATTCAGATAATCAGTTTCTGATTCTGAGCTGCTGTTTCAGTCGTCTCAGGACATGGCCATTGTTTTAACTCTGCTGCAGTCAGAGGCAGCAGTAGTGGAGGTTTTAAAATCTCAGGGCAGGGGATGGGCCATGGTGGCTCAGCAGGCAGAGTTCTCACCTGCTATGCTAGAGACCTGGATTGATTCCTGGTGCCTGCTCATGCAAAACAAAACAAAAAAACTCAGGGCATCCTTAAGACTGTAGGGAAAAGTTAGGAGAGGCTTGGAGTAGAGTGTAAAAATTAAAATTATCAGTAAGGGTAACTAAAAGAGTAAAAAGACAAAAAAAAAAGATATGACATTAAAAAAAAAAACCAGAAACAAAGAATAAAATGGTTGGGATACAGCAAAGGCAGTGATGAGAGGGAAATGTATAGCCCTAAACACTTACAATAAAAAGAAGGTAGAACTAAAATCAAAAGCTCAAGTGCACACCTGGAAGAACTAGAAAATGTAGCGAACCAATCTCAAAATGAGCAGAAGGAAATAAATAACAAAGACTAGAGAATAAACAAATGAAATTGATAATAAAAAATAGAGAGACATAACAAAACAAAATTTCATTCTATGAGAAGATCAATAAAACTGAGAAACAATTAGCTGAACTGACCATGAAAAAAAAGAGAGAAGATGCATATAAATAAAATCAGAAATAAGAGGAGAGATTTTACTACTGACCTTACAGAAATGAAAAGGATCCATAAAAGGATGCTATGAACAACTGTATACCAAATTAGACGATTTAAATGAAATTGGCAAATTCCTAGAAACAAATAAATAACATACACTGACAAAAAAATTGGAGACCTCAATAGACCAAGTACAAGTACAAGGATTGAGTTAGTCATCAAAAACAAGCCAAGAATGAAAAGCCAAGATCTACATGGCATCACAGGTAATTTTACCAATCATTCCAAGAAGTAATACTAATCCTGCTCAAACTCGTCCAAAAAATTGAAGAGAAGGGAACATTATCTAATTAATTCTATGAGACCAAAAGCACCCTCATACCAAAACCAGCAAAGATACAAGAAAAGAAAATTACAGACCAATTGCTCTCACAAAAAATAGATACAAAAACCCTAAACAAAATATTTGCAAATCAAATTCAACAGCACATTAGAGTTACAAATCATAATCAAGTAGGTTTGATCCCAGGTATGCAAAGATAGTTCAACACAAGAAAATCAATTAATGTAATACACCACATTAATGAATTGAAGGGGATAAACCACATAATCATCTTGATTGAGGCAGAAAAGACATTTGACAAAATCTAGCAAGCTATCTTGATAAAAACACTTCGAAATATAAGAATAGAAGGAAACTTCCCCAACATGATAAAAGGCATATATCAAAAACCCACAGCCAAAATCTTACTCAATGGTAAGAGACTGAAAGGTTTTCCTGTTAGATCTGGAGCAAAACAGGGATGCACAAACATCATTTCGGTTATTCAACATTTTGCCCAAAGTTCTAGCTAGAGATTTAGGCAAGTAAATTAGAAAGAAAGAAGTAAAATTTCACTGTTTGCAGATCATATGATCCTATGCATAGAAAGACCTGAAAAATCTATAGCAAAGCTAATAGAGCTAATAAATGAGTTCAGTAAAGTGGCACAACACAAGATCAACCAACAATGGGAAATCTGAGGAGGAAATCATGAAAAAATTCCATTTACAGCAGCAACTAAAATAATCAAATATCTAAGAATAAATTTAACCAAGGGTATAAAGGATCTGTACTCAGAAAATCACAAACATTGTTAAAGAAGTGAAGGAAGAGCTAAATAAATGTAAGGTCATTCCACATTCATGGGTAGGAAGTCTAAATATTATTAAGTTATCAATTCTATCCAAATTGATTTACAAATTCATCACAATGTCAATCAAAATTTCAGCATCCTATTTTGCAGAATTGGAAAATCATTTATCAAATTTATTTTGGTGAGTAAAGGACTCTGAATAGCCCAAAACATTTTGTGAAGTTGGACACACACTCCCTGACTGTAAAGCATATTACAAGCTGCAAATGGTCCAAATAGCATGGTACAGGCATAAAGATAGATATATTGACCAATGGAGTCAAATTGAGAGTTCAAAATAGATCTTCATATCTATGGTCAATTGATTTTTAGCAAGGCTTCCAAGTACACTTAATTGGAACAAAATATATTGAAGAGGCTATGCTCTTATACAGATGATCCTGGAAGAACTGAGCATCTACATGCAAAAGGATGAAGGAAAGCCCTTATCTTATACTTTAAACAAAAATGAACTCAAAATGGATCAAAAACCTAAATATAAGAAATAGGACCATACTCCTAGAAGAAAATGTGGGGAAGCATCCCCAAGCACTTGTATTAGGCAATTCTTCAGGCTTTACACGTAAAGCACAAGCAACAAAAGAGAAAATAGAGAAGTAGGACCTCATCAAAATTGAAAAATTTTGTGCATCAAACAACATTTTCATGAAAGTGAAAAGACAACCTACTCAATGGGAGAAAATATTTAGAAACCACATTTGCAATATATATTTATCCATTATATATAAAGAAATCCTACAACTCAAAAATAAAAACACAAATAACCCAATTTAAAAATGGGCAAAATATTAGACTGGACATTTTTCCAAAGAGGAAATAGAAATAGCTAAAAAGCACATGAAAATATGTGTAACATCACTAGCTACTAGTGAAATTCAAATCAAAACCACAATGAGATATCATTTAAACCCTGCTAGAATGCCCACTATTAAAAAAAAAACTACAAATATTGGAAAATATGTGGAGAAATAGAAGCAGTCATTCTTTGCCGGTGGGAATGTAAAACGGAGCTGCCTGTGTGAAAGACAGTTTGAAGATTTCTCAGGTAGCTAAGTATAGAATTACCATGTGTTCTGGCAATTCTGCTAGTAGGTATATTGAGTAGAACTGAAAGCAGGAACTTTAACAGACAATTCCACACTGATATTAACAGCAGTTTTATTACAATTGTCAAAAGATGTAAGCCATCCAAGTGTCCATCATCTAATGAATGGGTAAATAAAATTTGGTATATACATACGATGGAGTATTATTTACATGTAAGAAGGAATGAAGTCCTTAGTGCATGCAACAACACGGATGAAACTTGAAATTATGTTGAGTAAAAAAGCCAGATACAAAAGGGCAGCTATTACTACTATGAACTAATTAACATAAGTCAACTCACAGAGTTAGAACCTAGAATATCGGTTACCAGGAGATGGAGTGGGGGTAGAGAATGGTGAATTGATGTGTAACTTGTGCATAATTTCTATTTAGTTTGATTACAAATGTCTGGAAATGGATAGTAGTGATTCTAGGACATTGTTGTGAGTATAATTAAAAGTGTTGAATTATGTTCATGAGTGTGATTGAAAGGGGAAGTTTTGGGTCGTATATGTCACCAGAAGGAAAATTAGAAGATAGAACATCGGGCTATATAGATGATGGACAGTGGTTAATAGTTAATAGTACAAATACAAGAATGTTCTTTCATAAATTATAATGAACACATGACATTATTACATGGTATTAGTAATAGGGTGTATTTGGGGGAAATACACCCAATTTAAACTATGGACTGTAGTTAACAGTAATATTTTATTCTTTCATAAATTGTAACAAAGGTACCACACTAATACAAGGTGTCAACAATAGGAAGTACATGGGAATGTTGCATTTTTTACATGACTTTCAGTAAACCTACAACTTTTCTAGTTAAAAACAATCACAATAGTTAAAACATTACACTAAGTGAAAGAAACCAGAACCAAAGTACTACATATTGTCTTATTCTATATATATATATAAAGTTAATATAAATAAATTTATGTAGACAAATATATATATATATAAATTTGGGGAAGGATGGAGCATTGAGAGGTGGCTGCTAAGGGATATGGGGTTTTACTTTTTGAAGTAATGAAAATGTTTGAAATTGATTGTGGTAATGGATGCACAACTCTGTGATTATACTATAGGCCATTGATTGTACACTTTTGATGGATTATATAGTATGTGAATATATCTCAATAAAAGTGGTTTAAAATGGTTATATTTTAAAAGCTTATTAGCTGTGATCATACAGAGTTTTAGTGGCTACATTTTGGATAAGTTGATAGGTTGATAACCCTCTATATAACTTTGGATAATAATGTGTACATGATGACTTTAATTAATAAATTAATTATTTTCATTTATTTTCTGATGAGAAGAGGAATAAATCTTGTTTCCTTGTGTCTTTGGAGGAGAAATGATGTGATTAGGAGGAAGACAGGAGATCTCTTTTCCTGCATTCTGAAAGATTGGTTTGATGCCCTGTGGAGAAAGGGCTACCAGGATTGTATTCATGAATAAATTTGTAACATTGCAGATGACAGTGTGTAGCGCAGAGTGGAGGAGAAGATACTTTTTTTTTAATCTCCCTCTTTAGTCTCATCATAGGGCAGGAAAAAAGCTTGGAAATGGACCCTGGAGATCCTAGGTGTGCTACTAATATTATTGTTTATAGAAAACACTGTTGGCAGAGGCAGTGAACAGTTGCCAAATTAGAGATGTTTAGGCATGAGATTGCCAGGTGGCTTGCAGAAATAACTGAGGGAGATATAAGAAAGGGGATGATCCATGTCAGAATTGAGTTATACAAATTTAGCCCTTAATATGAATGTGGCCTATATGCACGAATATTCCTGCAGAAAAATAGGATAACTAAAATTATAGCAATACAATATTATATATAACAAGGCACTTTATGAAGAGTTCAGCCATTCCTCAATTTAAAGACATCTTATTTACAGGCTGTTTTGTTTCTTTTTACTTTGATTACCTGCTATTACTCCTTTCTTATGTCATGAATTATTTTATGCCATTTCCTTACTCCTGGAAGTTTCACCAAATTTAACTCACACTTCTCTCTTTTTTTACTGTCTTTTTTTTTTAAGAAATAAAGCAAAAAATAAAAGACAAAATCTTCAAGACATGAGTACCAGTTTCTGTGATTCCCACCAACTTTCTTCATTATATATGTTTCTATGTATTTATCATTGACACTGAATCTCTTGTTTCTGGGTTTCAATTCTCTTCTTTGTTTTCCATTCCATCACTTAAGATCCAGATTAACAAAGAAAAGAAGAGATAAGATTTATGGCTCCTACTACAGCCCAGTCTATTATCTCAGATAAATTTGCAGAGAAACTGGTAAAATCTCTATTTTAACTGAATTCTAACTAAAGTTATTTAAGCATTGTAAAGGTAGCATTTACATGAAGCTATATATTCAAGGAAAAACCATCTAAATATTAAAATGTGACTCATGCACAAACATAAATTAGGGTGAATAATTGAAGACTTAGCATGTTCCTTCTAAAATGTTTCTAGTGATAGATCTGGTAGTCTGTTCTAATCAAAATGTCAGTGGAACCCATATCTATTGTTGGGTTTCATTACTTCAGACAACACTATAAACTTATAGTTTTCTGAATTTAGCTCACAATATTGAATCTGTTTAGTCTGAAACAGAGGAAGTTGGACATAATTCAATGAGAGTCCCTAAATGCAATTTCTTTTTTTTTTTTTGTTTCTTCAGTAACAGGAATGAATGGGTTGTTTTCTATATAAACATATATTACACAAATAGTTCTTAGAAACATGACTGCATCTTCATGTTAAGCATTCTTTGAAAATGGCTGAAGATATTTTTTAATTGGCTGAGCTAGAGGTTTTAATAAAAATAGATATGAATGCTTTAATTGCTTTTTTTACTAGATAGTAAAGTAATCTCTCAAGTTACTTTCCAATAACCTGAAGTGCATTATTTTGCAATTACATACTTTTAATAGTTGAACAGTGCTTCTCAATAGAACTTTTCATGATGGTGGATATAGACGACGTATGTCCTATCAAACATGGTAACCATTAGTGACATGTGGCTATGAGCATTTGGATGTAGCCAGTGTGAGTGAAGAACTACATTTTTATTTTTATTTAATTTTCATTCATTTAAATTTAAATAGCTGCACTTGGCTAGTGACCATCATATTGGGCAGTGCAGCTCTAGAGTATGAGCCAAGGTTTTAATTACCTATAGCCTTAATTGATATAACTGTTTGTTGAAATAATAATTTAATCTCTAACATCATGGCAGAAGATTGGAAGCTAGCCAAGGTTAAGGGAGTGTCTGGGTTGGCATTTTCCAATAACTAGATGAACTGACACATTCTCTCCATGAAGCATATTTATGGTTTCTCCTTCTTTTAACTTCAGAGTGAAGAACTCAACTGTCTATGGAAAATGTTCAGTCTCTTACTGACACAAATTCATAATGTGCTCTGAAGATCATTTTGGGGAGTAAGAATGAAAGGTGCATTTTGAACATAAAAAAAAAAATCGCATAATTCTCTCCCGTTGGTTTGGAGTGTGGGATGGTAATGTTTTAGAGATGATATTATTTCACTAGCTGATATAGAAGTAGAGAATCCCTCTCTCTAATCACTTTTAAGCACATCCGCAGGCTGGAAACAGTTCATTTTTCCTGGGACATAGAATGATTCTAAAGAATCTGCTTTCCCACTTTTCTCTTTTTTCCCTGGAAAAGTTGTACTCAAAGAACCAGTTGTGGCAGAAAATATGGTAGAATAGATTGCAGGGCATTCTTCTCCACATTGAAGTGAGGAAATGTGTACATCTCTCTTCTCTCCTTCATCACACATGCCTCTCCCATGGGGATTGCTGGGGGATTAGACTCTGTATTCACTTTCAAAATATGGCATCCTTTGTTCTAGTGGTAGATTATATTTTTTTAGTTTAGAAGATCCTGAAATTTTACACTGTGTGCTCAGAAGTCAGTCACTGGTCATTGGAATGTTTTCAGGAGCTTAATGATTAGAATTTTATGTTTTCTTTCTGTCACTCTGGGCTTAGAGCAAAGTATCCTGGATAAATGTTGACTAGGCTATATCCACTCCTTAAATTAAAGTGCTTTAGTTATTGGGTAACAACTTTTTAAAGCAAATACAGGAAGTAACACAAGTGAAACAACTTCTTCATGTGCCATAGTTTCAGAATCAATAGCATCTCAATTGCCAAACAGCTTCTTTAAACTTTAATGAAGAATGGATTATTTGGTGGAATGGAGAAAATGCAAACCTCTGTCATCAGTTATAGCAGAGGGCACTTGCAGTATTTTTTAAAACCTGTAAACTAATTCTTTCCAGTCCCCAGTGTTTCAATGTGCCACACTTTCAAGTAAGAGACAGTTAAATTATTTCAAAGGAAAAGGCTGTCTCTTCATGATCACATGTTATTGCCCATTTTCTTTGGAAATTCACAGACATAATGTCACCATGGCCACTTCCTTTCAACAGAGACTGTTCACAAGGAAATTAGATTGAATTTTGAGTGAGCAAGAGGTCAGTGACACTTTATCTCTCTGATTTCATCCTCCATTGTCCTAAAACTACTTCAACTAGCTCCAGACACACAGCAAAGGTTAACATTTAGACAATAAACTGTGAGCTAATTCTATTATAGGAGGAAACTGGCCTTCTGCCTATGTAATCTTAAAATAAATTTAGTTACATGAGCAAAAATAACCTAAAAGTCAGATATAAGTTAAATGTTTTATTGATTAAATTTGGATCTAAGTTTTCAAGGCCAACAGTCTGCATTTTAAAAAATTATATATATGTACATATATATACATATATATAACGCAAAAGTATGCATATGTTTTGTATAATTTCTTTAACGAAAAGAGGGCAGTATTTTAAATCAACAGTTCTAAGTTCTCTATAGTTCATTTCTTGTCACCTGTAGCCCCATCTGCTCTAACCAAGATAATTTCTGCAAGTGGAATCCTCACAAGCATGTAAAGAAGTAGTTGCTATTTGTGGTTCTCTTTTTGTGTTGTCATTTGTTCATTCATGGAATAAATATTTGAAGGGTATGTTCTATAAGACAGGCCCTCTTCCAAACACTGTGCACTAAGACAAAAATTTCTATCCTTATGAATAGTCCATTTGAATAAAAAGATAGAAATAGTTGGAGATAGTGCTATGAAAAAAAGTAAAGGGAGAAAGAGTCTAAGACACAGCAGGAAGGGTCTGAGGGGTGGTTGCAATTTAAAACATGGTCTCCAGGAAATCCCTCTCTGTGAAAGTGACATTTATAGACCTGCATGAGGAAAGGATGTGAGTCCTATAGATATGGAAAGGGGAGAGTATTCCAGGCAGGAAGCAGTAATTGTGAAGTTTCCTGTTAGAAGCATGCCTGGCATGGTCACAGAACAGTTCAGACCAATGGGTTGGTGCTGATTGAGCAAGGCAATAAGGTTAGAGATGAATAAATAGGGTAGGGGTGGAGAGTGGAATTTGTAGGGGTCTTGTAGATGCTTCTGGCCTTTACTTTGAGTGATATGGGGAACTCAGTCAGAATAAAGCCATGACCTCACTTCAGTCCTGATAAGCTCACTCTATCTGCTATGTTGGAAATAGACTTTCACAGAGCTAGAGAAGAAGCAATTGCATAAAAATCCTGGCAAGAAACACGTTTTTAGAATCCTGGCCACAGTGTTTAAACATTGTGAGAGTCTGGATATATTCTGAAAGTAGAGAAGACTTAAATAGTTGGCATCTTTAAAATGGGTTGTAAGTCAAGGAGAAGATAGGAGGATTTTTTTTCACCTAATATCCATATAATGCTTCTCATATAATCAATTGGAAATGGTAGGAATTTGGATGTCTGAACCCTGGTTTCAGAGAAGAAATCTGGTGTGGAAATTTGAAATTGTGGATCATCAGCTTACGGATGGCTTTTAAACTCATGAGACTAGATGAATGCTCCAAGCTAGTCAGTGCAGGTAGCAGAGAAGAGAGGCCTAAAAGTGATCCCCAAATCACTCCAATTTTTAAAGGTTTGGAGAATTAGGAGACATGAGCAAGGACTAAAGGCAAGGAACAACAAGGGCAAAGAAGTCTGTTGATCTGGAATTAAAGTGAAAAGAGTGTTTCAAGAGGAAGGCACCATCAACTCTGTCAAACGCTGCTGATAGATCAAGTACTGAGGATTGAGAATGAACCTTTGGAATTAACAGCTCATTAGAGTCCTTGAAATCAACAGCCTGAGTGAAGAAACTGGTGGTGAAAGGTTGGTTGGAATTTTCAAGGGACCAGAGAAATGATATGGTATCTCATGTACATATGGGGTTAAGAGAGGTTTCTTTTTCAATTTTAAAGACAGAGAATTTCTGGGGAGAAATAGTAGAATTGCTGGAGGAAAACATTGAGGATGTGGAAAAGGTGTTAGGTAATGCACAGATGGAAACTGTGGACTTAGATAAGATCAGGTAGAGCACACCCATGATTACAGGACTGAGAGTCAAATACTTGGCCTGGTCCTAAGAAAGTAGGTAGAGAAATAGAAGGAGCTGGTAGACATTTTCTTCTGCTTGCTTCCCTTTTCTCAATGAAGTTGGCAGCAAGTTTATCAAATAATGGAAAGGACAGGGAAGAGGATCTGGAGATTTGAAGGACAATGATCATTTACATCTGTAGTCTTTAAAATATTGCTTGTTTTAACGCTACAAAAGATTTTTGAGAAATAGTATTCATTCCTCTAAAACACTTTAATATCATTTTTTAATTTATATTTAAGTATTGCAAAAAGAACATATGGTGTGTTGTAATTATTGACATTTACAAATTAAATGGATCCAATGGAATCTAAATAACATTACTATTCCAAATCCACAATTTTCACTTTAAAAAATATAACATGAAAAAGTTTTTTTGAACAGAACTTTTAACATCCCTTTTCTCCATGAAATATAACACCATATTCCGTTTCCCCCACAAAATTTTAGTTTAATGATATATTTTCGATACTGAAAATCTTTTATTAATCACTCTCTCAAACCGTTAAGAAAA
Source organism: Myrmecophaga tridactyla (assembly GCA_004026745.1). Taxonomy (NCBI): domain Eukaryota; kingdom Metazoa; phylum Chordata; class Mammalia; order Pilosa; family Myrmecophagidae; genus Myrmecophaga; species Myrmecophaga tridactyla. Next base: position 25,731 of record PVIY010024494.1, read on the forward strand.
ATAGGTCACAAATGGAAAATTTTTAATTTTCCTACAATATAACCGAGGATTTTAAATGTTTCTTCTCGAGTGAGACAAACTTTAAAAGTATGAGTAAACAATTAATAAATGTTAACATTAAGATATTACAAAATTATTACATATAATTATATATAATATATTACAAAATTACCAAACACTATATTAGTTGGTTCTTTATAGAAGCAGATGCCAAAACTGAATTAGGAGTGTAAGAGTTTTATTGAAGGTGAAGATACCTACGGGCAGAATAGAATAAAAAAAAAAAGAGGGAAGGAAGGAGTATTGTATGGGACATCTTCAGACCACAATGCAAATATACCAAAGTCTTGCCAACCCAACAGAGAGTGACAGAACAAAGTTTGCCCATTAGAGAGGTCCTTTACTGAGCAGCAATGGCTGTTCCCAGTACCCAAGCTTTCACTCAATCATTGTCTGAGGTCTGTCCAGGAAGAGCATGGTCTGGGCTGGGGAGCTGAGAGATCAGATCCTGAAAGCACTAACAGCTGGAGGCTGTCAGTTGGCTGCACTCCTTGACCTTGAACAGTAAGTTCCTTCTTGAAAGGAGATCTGAGCAGCTCATTTCCATCATGTCACACACATGCAAAGTAAAATGTTACTGGAAACATGTTCTTAATGAGATATATTTGTTTGTTTCTATGAGTACATATATCTGGTAGATGAATATTACTTTATTATTAGAATGGTTTAGGGTTCAGCCTTCATTATTTTTTTAATGCTGTAAGCCTTGAGAAATGGTATTAACATAAACAGGCACATTTTCACTTCCTTCCAAATATATGCTAAGCATCAAATAATTTCATATGATTGAAAATTATTTTTAATAATCTATCAGATGAGGACTAAAGCTATCATTTTGGTGAACACAAAGAATTAGAAACCATTGTCCTCCTTTTTTTATCCCCAGATCATTAGTGTTATTAATTTTCTTAACGTCTAGAAAATATTCTTAAAAAATGTCACCAAGATTCAAATGATTAATTATACCTGTTACTCTTTCATCCAGAGATACTGTGTTATATCTGCACAATTCAAAAGAATTGGAAAAATACACGTACTTTTTTCGTGGATACAGCTTTAACAACAAAATAACTTTTGATACAATTTATTTTAATGTAAGTTCTAAATATATTTTCATCAAAATTTCTAAATTATAATTTTAGCTCAGTTTATAGGACATACCTGTCACAGATAGAATCAAATTGGAAAACCAAGTTCTCATTTTCTAGCTTATTGTCCAAATGAGACCTACTTTTTTCAGAAAAAGTCAATTTTATTTTTAAAGTCAAACAATGATATTAATGCATATCACTCTGAGATCCATCTTACTTCTGAATTCTAATTCTATGATAAATACACTTAATGTATAGAACAGCCCTAAGTTTCTTCTTTGAAGAACAAGGCACTGCCACCATAAATTCTTACCGAAGTGTCTGCTTCGTATCCCATGATACACTTCTTCAGAAGTGATTCTTTGACAATAGCAAGGAGAAGGAAGAAATGATGCTTATCTGATTTCAGAATGTATTACTGTTAGCCGAAGCACACTATTTTTTAACATTGAATTTTGCCCATAACTGAATAGTGTAGGAAAGATGAATACATGTATCCCAATAAGAGGCCTTGATTAAGTGAGGCTTCTTCTTCACCAAGATTACAAATTCTAATATTTTACTTTAGTTTGGCATCCTATAGTTTTTACCCTATGGGGTAATGTACCTTGGTTGGATTCAGGTTGTCTATAAAGTGGGCTTTTTGTTAAATGATAGAGGATGATTGTGAAGAGGGAAAAGGAAAGTAAATTCTACCTGGTGCATCTACTGCAGCTGCATTCGTAGATCCATTGAAGACAGAATCCTACCCAGAGCTGGCTGAACTGCCAGTAGCTGTCACGGGTGATGCTCAAAAGTCCCAGTCTATATATATTCCACCCAGGGATATTGTACAGAGAATATGTCTGTGCTAGAACTCCAATATCTAGTTTCCATTTTGTTCAAACTAATGAGCTTCATGAGCCCAGGAAATCTTATTTACAGCCATTTGGCATGTCTAATCACTATGAGTAAAAGGACACATTTATATGCTTTCTACTTTATGCTACTAATTAAGGAAAGTGTTCCCCATTCAAGTACAATATTCGCCCCCATCATACATTCAGATAAAGGAAATACTATCACTTCACCTAAAGTCTATCCAAACAGCCCAATTTTCATCTGAGCTCTTGCCTTAATCTTACCAATAGTTTAATTAGTATAACCTCCCAATCTAACTGTAGCTTCTTTTAGGACTTCACCAACAGGTTATGTCAAAGTCCTAGAAATTTCTCTTCTCCACATCCTGACCATTTACATATTTATATGCATAAGGCCTTTGCTCCCTGGAGATCCCTGGAGCTGTAGGTTGGGCCAAGGGACTCAGCCTCTCTCTTCAGCCCTTGTTTTAATTAAATTAGTAGTTCATCACCCCAAATGATTGGAGGTCAAGATTTTCATTGCCATCTTTGCTTTGTGGCTTGTAAGTTTCTCTAAATGAGGGAAGTTGTGAATCTGGAAATTGATTTCCTTAAAACTGTCCATGCTTTATGGAAGTTTTCCATATTCCCTGGGATACCCATTCCAAGGGAAAGCCACTGGTCTGAAAAAAAACTGTGCTGGTTTGAAAGTATTATGTACCTCAGAAAAACCATGTTTTAATCCCTATCAAATTTTATAGAAGCAGTTGCTTCTTTTAATCCTGATTTAGTACTATAGGTTGAAATCTTTGATTAGATTTTCTCCATGGAGATATGAAGCACCTAATTGTGGGTGTGATCTTTGATTAGAGGGAAATGTGACTCCACCCATTCCAGGAGGGTCTTGATTAGATTACTGGAATTCTTTAAAAGAGGAAACATTTTTGGAGAGAGCAAGAAACAACCGAAGCCATAAGGCCAATGGAGAGAGCAACTGTAGATGTTTGGAGAACAGTTGCTTCAGAGAACAGAGACATGGATGTTTGGAGAAGCTTGGAGCCCAGTAGACATCACCATGAAATGTTAAGCAAGCCAGAACCTGTAGAGAGCCAAGAGAAGCCAAGAGATGAAAGCCAGCCCCAGAGAAGCAAAGTGAGGAACTCCCATGTGGAAAGAGACTGAAAGCCATGGAACCCAGGAGCAAGGGACTAGCAGACACCATGTGATTGCCCAGCTGACAGAGGTGTTTCTGACCCATATACCTTTCTAGAGGAAAGGTAAACTCTTGTTGGTGCCTTAATTTGGACACTTTCACTTCCTTATAATTGTAAACTTGTAATTTATTAAATTCTCCTTTGTAAAATCCTTTCCAGTTTTGGTATATCAAATTCTGGCAGCTTGCAAACTAACACAGAATAGATGAATAAATATTCTAGAGTAATGGTCCTTGACTTGGAATGATTTTGTCCCCAGGTTATGTTTGGCAATACCTAGAAGCAATTTGGTTGCTGCTAAACATCCTACAACTCACAGGATACCCCCATCTGTACCTCACCCATATAAACACCGAATAATTATTCAGTCTAAAATGACAATAGTGCTGAGGTTGAGAAATCCTGTTCTTGGGCCTTACTACTCAATGTGAAGTTCAAAGGCTAGTTGCATTAGTATGCACATTAAAGTTTGAGAGGCACTGAATGAGGGAGATGCAATAAGATTGCCAGCAGGAGGGATGGCCGAGTTTGCCGCAATTTCAGATGCACAATAGAAAACTGTTTTTCAACCATGTAAATTTGATTTCCCCTCTTTTAAGTTTGTAGGACATGTGACCAAATATTTTTGGAATAGCTAAAATGCAAGATGAAACATTTCTCTTATACAGCTTTAAACAATGGCAACAGATTAGATCTAAAACAAAATCTTTTGAAAAAAGACAATATTACATTTAAAATTAAGACATCAATAGAAACCAAAAAAAAGGGAACTTTTGTTTTCTTTTCATTTTCAAAATTGAATTTAAAAAACTTTAGGATACTAGAAAAGACAAAACACATCTGCTAACACATCTGCTTTATATCCAATTTGCATGGAAGCATTGCTACTATCTCCATTTTAAGGGTGATTTGTTTTCTCACAATTCAACACAAGTTTGCCTGCCATAACACTTGTTTTCTTTTGCTTTTCAATTATAATTTCTCTTTCAACTAGGTCTCGTGAAGACAGATAAAGCATGCAAAATTACTAAACTAAAATACTGCATCTATCACAAGATATAACGCTAGCTAGAGCTGAATTTACAATACTAATAGGTTCAACTTCTTTGAAATTATTCCCTGGGGATAAGGGCCATTAACTATTTCAGGTGGTAAAATGACAATTGAAAAATTACAATTTCTGGCAGTAAAATAAGCTCTAAATTTTACTGAACTACTAGAATCCTAACTTTTTCTTGAAATGTCGGTATTCTCAAGGGGCTTTTATGTCTTAAGAAAATCTGGTATAGTGAAGAATATTGCAATTGAGTGAAAATTATAGTTTGTTTTTAAAAATAGTTTAGTGTGTTCATAGTATTGAAATTTTTCTTTCTTACTAGTCTATAGCTGCAAGCACTTAAGCTTTATTTCTTTACCAGAATTCCACTGAAATAAAAGTAAGTGTTTAAGTTCACTTAGAAATCATCTGGTAAAAATATTCTGCTGAATAGAGATTTTTAAAATTCTATGAAAATCATATATATCATTTACCTCACTGTATTCTATTCTAATTCAAGACTCTAATCATCCCATGCCTCAGTTGCAGTAATAAACTGTTAATTCATTTCCCTGATTTTGGTCCTTTCACCTGCAAATCCTTTTGTGTACCTGTGCATAACTTTCAACATGCCATTGTTCTTTGCAGCTGTCAGTTGGTTTCTCTAACTTTCGAGGCTCTCAGTTACATAGCTATAACCTATTGATCTAGGTTATTGATCTGGCTTCTCCCTTCTACTGAGCCAAACCATAGTCACTATTTCTTAGGGAAATCACAAATAATCACAGACACCTGCTAAGCTGCCATTACCCAGACCTCACCTATCCTCACCTCCTTCTCTGGGGAAACCACAACACAAGCTTAGCGGCCATCCTGAGACTTTTCACTGCCCCCACCTCCACCCCGCCTTTTATTGTGTGCCATCCACTACCTGGAGGGGATGAGTCTAATGAATAGGTCTGACCAGAACTTAAACCTAAAAATCAGAAATGAGTAACCCCAGATGTTTATCAGAGAGTAATTCTCAGTGGCAGGATCCTCTCCCCTTGAACTGCATGAAAACCAAATTCAAACGGTGTAGATATATCTCTTTTCTCCCAGGCGAAGTGGGATGTGCCAAGCTGTCATCTGCTGATCCAGAGCAATTTTGCCCACCCCAAGAGTCTGGTCATGATGGGACTTCTTCCCTTGTTCTTTTGGACTCTTTGTACTATATGAGTTACTAGGAGATTATCTGTCCTAAGAGGACTCTTTACACTGTGCATGTAATAAAGAGACCCCTTTGCTGAAAGTTTCTGTTGTGCCCTGAACCTGTCCCCTCAATGCACCGTTATAGCACTTCGATCCACACAATTGAAAAGCTGGCTCAAAGTCTATAGTCTTCATAAAATCTTTAGTGAAGGATCCAGCCTCTGGCTCATAATAATAGCTCTCCTTTTCCACCTTCTGCAGCATTCAATATATTATTAAATTCAATTCATGATGAAAAAAATGAGTTTACTTTATCATTTTTCATTGCTGGTCAATATAGTACAGCTGTACTTAAGAATATGTGCTTCAAGTTTGGGCTAGCATGAAATATTGTTTTTACCAATGACTTACTCTATGATAATACTTAAGTTGCTAAATTTTTATGTGCATCAGTTTCCTCCTTTGAGACTGTACCTAGCTTTTCCATTACAATAGGTCATACTAGTAATGATAACTAAATTGAATAATAAAATGAGTAAAAATGACTTAAAGACTTTGAAAAATCCTTGTCAGAGTGGTAAACAAACCATGAAGGTGAGATATGCATCATCATAATCATCATTATTTTTCTGAAAAATATACTCATCAAATTCAGAAGCCAAATTTTACACATTTCTTAGAAGCCTATAGATGTAGTAAGTACTGAGTTACATTGTAGGTGCTGAAAATTAATTATTGACATTTTTTCCTTATTTTTAGCTTCTGTTGCCCTGGATGCTCTGAAATTGTTCTACTGTAATCATATAATTTCAGGTCACATTATTATGTAATGGAAAATCCTAAGTCTTTATCTTTTTTCCCAAAGACAAAAAAAAACACGCTTATCAGAAAAATATTGTAAGGTGGACATTGCATATGTGTTCTCATTAAATCAGGTCATCTGCAGACAGACATAAGTAGCAGTTTCATGGCAATCATTGTAGAATGATATCTGCCTGCAGCAAGCCTCAGAAGACTGCATGTGAACATTCATTGTGGGTGGATTTTCTTTTCATTTTAGTCTTTATACATGTCTGTTTTTCATACAGCATCTCTAAAAGTTCATGCCTTTACTTGTCATCCCTTCATGGAAGGTCACAGAGTCACTTCTAATAACTCATTACATTTGCTTACCCTACTTTCCATTCCTAAATGTCCCCACCCATTTTCATAAAGATACTTAATTTGTAGAATGAAAAAATAGATATCCTACTGAAAATATCAGGGGACTGTATAGTAGGGATTAGAGAGGTGGTTTGTGGTAGAGAGCTTTGACATAATAGGCAAACACATATATACAGTTACGTTTAGAAAAATGGGTCTGTTTATGAATCTATTAATCTTTCTTGTTCTTTGGATGTGTTAATAGAAATATGGGTCTATTCCTTGAGAAACGACTTTACCAACCAGGAATTGTCCATTCCATGGGGGTCAATAGAGATTTGCCCTTTAGTGTGAGTCCATAGACAGAAGAGTTCCTCAATAGGGTTGAAAACTGGCAGAAGTAATGAATACCTTACCTAGCAAAGCAAAGAAAATGCAGCCCCTAGGAAGCAAAAAGAAGAAATAATAGCTTTACTTAAGTTAGCATGCAATCCTACATAGTTTGGCATTAGCTATGTGTAAGTCGCATGATACACTCCTGTTTATGGCTAGCTAGAACACTGTTTAAATACATTTTCTACAATATGATTTCATCTTCTTTTTATTAAAATTTTACTTTTTTGCATATCTACTATTTTATTCATATGACAATTATCACTATGTGTCAGATGGATAATAAGTAGTAATATGTTATTATCACTTTCACCCTTTCTAATTCTCAGAAACCACCTTGAAATGTTGGACTTGTTGACATTTTATGGTGGAAGAAATTACAAATGAAATAATTAACTTTCCCACCATGTGGGAAAAACAGTAGACCCAAATCAAACTCCAAAATTAGGTTTTTATAGCATTCACATTGTCCCTCCTTTCCGTGTATTTATAATGAAAAGGGGAAAAATGAAGAAAACAAAGATAAAACATTTTTCACCATTTGACATTAGTATGGGCAGAGAGAATGCATCAATGTTAGACTTGAATTAATTATAAGATTATTCCCCTACTTTTCAACTCCCTTCCAATCAGGAAGAGAATATGTTTTTAATCTCCTACCATTATGAAGTAGTTCCAGCCTGAAACAGTATGTTTAACATGCATTTGCTGAATAAAACTTCCAAACTCACATCTTCTATACAAAAGGAACTTGAAGAAAATTATTTGTTGTATAATGCACTACATGAATTCAGGAACTTCAATATGAGAGAAATATGTGGATAGGGAAAGAAATGAAAATACACTTTTCAGGCTTTTTAAAGACTGACTAGGCTTTTCATTTGTGTATAATATAAGATTTTACTAGAATGTTCAAAATTAAACCACATTAAAATAATCAAAGTACTCTTCAAAATGACTCCATAATGACTGGGAACTTTAAGATTCAGCTGGCTTTGGTTAAAAATTGGCTCTTGAAAATTTTTTGATGTAAAATGAAAACTAAGAAAAAAGTCTCTTTTTAACTGTCCATATTTTAAAACATTAATAGATAATGTAGTCAAGTGGGATAATGTATTACACAAATAAATTGCGTTAGTTTTAGAGTTCAGTGTCCTTTTGAATACACAGGTATTAAACGTCCTGATAAGTTGATAAAACTGTTTATTTCAAGCAAATATTGTCAAACTTTGCTTTCTATGTGTCAGTCCATTTTCCTCATTTTGTTCTTGACTACTCAGGCAGCCAAATTATGTATAGCATCCTTCTGTTCCACCCCTGTCCCCACCTTTACCCCTTTATTCCTTCAGAGGGTTTTCAAATTCTCTGGAAATTTACCTCCGAAGCATTGTATCGTTTTTTTCATATATATAAGCACTTGCCTGGCCCCATTTGCTTTATTTGCAGTCCCTTGTTTGACCAAACAATGCATTCTTTACATGGAAACCCATGGTTAGTTATCTGAGCTCCCTATCAAAATATGTCTATTCTGTCCTCTTTCCTGGATGATTCTTCAAGTATTCCTAATTTCTTGATAGAGATCTTTTCTTAATTTTCCCATACTCCTTTTCACCCTGATCAATTCCCAAAACCTTTCCCTCTTACCCTGTTACTATTACAGCTTCAGTGTTCTTGACCTACGAACTTCTACCCACTGACTATCCCCTGCCTTTAATGTGGGGAGGTCAATTTACTGAATAACTGATCAAATGTGTTGAGTGACAGTCTCAACAATAATTCTTTCCTTACTCCAGTATAATGTGTGGAAAGCTTGCTGAAAACAGAGTTTTTCTTCCAATCGTGATTTGCCATATATATTCAACAGACTTAAAAAAAAGCCAGTAACAATTTTGTTATATGTATACACTCAGAGAGGAATCCTTGTTTAGAGTAACATCAAAATATTTTCCCTAACTTAAAGAGAATTAGTATAGTTTCAGCTTAATTCCCCTCTTCAAATTATTTACCTGATCTAAAACCTCATATTCTCTGTGATGGCCAAGTGGTGGTACCTGTTTGTCTGGTTGGGCAAGTGCTGGCCTGTCTTTTGCTATGAGGACATTTCATAGAATTAAGTCATGATCACGTTGGCTACATCCACAGCTGATTGAATTTTTAATTAGCCAAGGGGAGTGTCTTCTTTAATGAATGATGCTTATTCTAATCACTGGAAGCCTTTTAAGAAAGATTCAGAAGAAACAGTTTCTCTGTCCTGCTTAGGCCAGCAAGCCTCTCCTGTGGAGTTCGTCCAGACCCTACATCGGAGTCGTCAGCTTCACAGCCTTGCCCTGCAAATTTTGGACTCTACATTTCCACAGTTATGTGTGACAGTTTTATAAATTTTATAATTCCTATTGATTCCGTTTTTCTAGAGAACCCTAACTAAAACATTCTCTCACCATGCTCAAACATGTTAACAATATTTGTTTAGAAATTGGAATTCCTGTCACTTTTTCAGGATGATGGGTTAGCTAGCAATCTAATCATTCAGCACTTCAGTTTATGCTACATAATTTGTTTTTTCTTGAATAATGTATAGGATATGATCTCTCTGAAACATTTGTGCAAAATTCCGTTGTGATATGTAGAAAGACACCCTACCTTCAGTAGTGCTTTTTAGTTCTTAAAACATAATTATAAGAAATGTACAATGTTGATTCACAAGCTGTCAAGGTCCTCATGAAAAGTGTAAAATTAGGTCAATTTTGGAAATCATTCTGATTATATAGTCACTATAAAAATATAAAGACATAAAGAGAAGGTGGGGCAGGATGGTGGCATAGTTAGGTGTGGAATTTTGTTCATCCTCCAGAACATCTAGCAAATAGCCAGGAATGGTACAGAACAACTGCTAGGGGAACATCAGTGACTGGACACACAATATACACCAGTCTGGACCAGGTAGAAAGGGTGAGACTCCACACAGAAATTTAAGTTCCCCCAAGCCATGCAGCCTGGTACACCTTCCCTATGGGACACAGCTGGCTTGTTCACCAAGGGGAAAGGAAAAATATTTTATGAGTAGTGAGGGCTTAGGTCAACCAAGCTCCAATTACAGAAGCAATCAACACATTCTGGCTTCTGAAAACAGGCCCATGGCATAGATAAACTTGGAATAGACACTAAAGGAACTAGGAGTTTTTGCCATGGCAGAGAGGGGGCAGAGCTGACAGAAAATAATAAATAAATAACAAAGGCTTTTGTGTGGGACAACACAAAATACTGGAAAAGGTATGGGTCCCAAGAAGGGGGGGGGCATATAAAGGATGGCGATACATACAGCCAAGTACCAACTCAAGCTGTTGATTGGCAAAATTGAAGAATGAGGGCCCATTTCTGAAAAGGCTTTTTTTTTTTTTAACTTCTTCAACAACTTATTAGATATAACTTCCAGCACTCTCAGGCTCCAGCACTGCCCCAGGCAAGGGTGTGATTGAGGCATGTCTGAGAAACAAAGTACTAGTCAGGTGAAAGGGTTTAATTGCCTAAAGGGCATATCTTCCTCAAGAAAAGAGGGTGGGTCTCAGCTCAAGTGAAATCCCTCCTTCAAGGAATTCAGATCCCAGGGGCTAGAAAATGGAAGTAATCAAAGCACACCTTCTGCCTCACCTCTCTTAACCAAACATCTGGCAGGGAGAGTCTGCTGAAATGAAAGGCACCAATCATGTTACACTGGTGGGAAGTCATGACAACCTGCTGGGTCTCACCCTCAGGAAAAACTGATGCTGGCTACTCTCTCCTCCTGAGATGTTGGCCTCTCTGCTCTAGGAAAATTTGACTATATATAATATCTGAGGAGACCATCCTCAATAAAAAAGGTCCCAAAAAGGTGGAGCAAGAAATAGATAAACAAGAACTGAAAAATTCTGATTAGTTAATCGGAGCCTGTGCCAGAAGTCCAGAATAAGTTGAACTGCATGTAAAAGAACAGATAGAGAACAAAGCCATCCAGCAAGAAAATTCTAGGTAGAAGAGTGAAAACAACTTCTAGAATAAAACCAAGTAAGGAAATCAAATGCCTAGATGCCAGCAAAAAAATCATGAGTCACACTGGGAAAATTGACGATATGGCCCAGTTAAAGGAACAAATCAACACTTCAAACGAGATGCAGGAGTTGAAACAACTAATTTAGGCTGTTCAAAGAGACATGTAAAATCTCATAAAAAAAATAAAAGCAATGAGTTGAGGGAGGATATAAAGAAGACATTGGGGGAACATAAAGAAGAACTTGAAAGTTTGAAAAAAAAAACAAATCACAGAACTAATGGAAATGAAAGGCACTATAGAAGAGATATAAATAAAATGGCAACCTACAACATAGATTTGAAGAGGTAGAAGAAAAGATAAGTGAACCAGAGGACTGGACTTCAAAAATCTGACACACAAAAGAGAATGTAGGGAAAAGAATGGAAAAAAATATGAGCAGAGTCTCAGGGAATTGAATGACATCATGAAGCACATGAATGTACATGTTGTGGGTGTCCCAGAAAGAGAAGAGAAGAGAAAAGGTGCAGAAAGACTAATGAAGGAAATCATCACTGAAAATGTCCTATCTCTTATGAAAGACATAAAATTACAGATCCAAGAAGTGCCAAATACCCCAAAAAAGAATAGATCCAAATGGAAATGCCCCAATACACTTGCTAATCATGCTGTCAAATGCCAAAGACAACGAGTGAATTTTGAAAGCAGCAAGAGAAAAGCAATCCATCATATACAAGAGAAGCTCAATAAGGCTATGTGTGGATTTCTCAACAGAAACCAAGGAGGGAAGAAGACAGTGATATGATATATGTAAGATTTTGAAAAAGTAAAACTGCTAATCAAGAATTCTAAACCCAGCAAAATTGTTGTACAAAATGAGGGGGAGATTAAAATATTTTCAGAGACAATGGCTGAGAGATTCCAAACAGAGTCGAGAGGTTATCCTGGAGGTTATTCTTATGCATTAAGTAGATATCACCTTGTTGTTCAAGATGTAGCAGAGAGGCTGGAGGGAACCGCCTGAAAATGTAGAGCTGTGTTCCAGTAGCCATGTTTCTTGTTGATGATTGAACAATGATATAGCTTTCACAATGAGACTCTGTGAATGTGAAAACCTTGTGTCTGATGCTCCTTTCAGCTACTATATCAACAAAAGAGTAGAACATATGGAATAAAAATAAATAATAGGGGGAACAAATGTTAAAATAAATTTAGTTTGAAATGCTAGTGATAAATGAAAGCAAGGGGTAAGGGGTAT
>PVIY010024495.1:0-37975 GCA_004026745.1 Myrmecophaga tridactyla
AGAGCTGTGTTCCAGTAGCCATGTTTCTTGATGATGATTGAACAATGATATAGCTTTCACAATGAGACTCTGTGAATGTGAAAACCTTGTGTCTGATGCTCCTTTTAGCTACTATATCAACAGAAGAGTAGAACATATGGAATAAAAATAAATAATGGGGGAACAAATGTTAAAATAAATTTAGTTTGAAATGCTAGTGGTAAATCAAAGTGAGGGGTAAGGGGTATGGTATGTATAATCTTTTTTTTCTCTATTATCGTTTTATTTCTTTTTCTGTTGTCTTTTTATTTCTTTTTCTAAATCGATGCAAATGTTCTAAGAAATGATGAATATGCAACTCTGTGATAATATTAAGAATTACTGATTGTATATGTAGAATGGAATGATATCTTAATGTTTTTGTGTTAATTTTTTTAATTAATAAAAAAAGTTTCTTAGCGTAATACAGCATTTGATAAAACTCTGCAAGCTGTCACCATTTACACAGGAAATCAATGTAACAAAATTATCCTAAAGAAAACTATCAAAAATAAACTATGAAATTTATTTAAAAAAAAAAAAGAGATTGAATCAATCATCAATAAGCTCCCCAAAAAGAAGTCTAACCAGATGGCTTCACATGTGAATACTACCAAGCATTCAAGAAAGAATTAGTACCAATCCTGCTCAAACTCTTCACAAAAATTGAATAGGAGGGAAAGCCACCTAACTCATTCTATAAAGCCAACATCATCCTCATACCAAACCCAGACAAAGATATTATAAGAAATTAAATTTACACACCAATCTCTTTAATGAATATAAATGCAAAAATCCTCACCAAAACATTTGTAAATTGAATCCAGCAGCACATTGAAAGAATTATACACTATGATCAAGTAGGATTTATTCCAGGTATGCAAGACTGTTTCAACAACAAAAAAATCAATTAATGTAATACACCATATCAATAAGTCAAAGTGGAAAACCCACATGATCATCCCAATTGATGCATGAAAGTCATTTGACAAAATTCAACATCTTTCTTCATGAAAACACTTTAAAGGATAGGGAAAAAAGGAACTTTCTTAAGATGATAAAGGAAATATATGAAAGGGCCACAGCTAACATCATTCTCAATGGAGAACGTCTGAAAGCTTTCCCTCTAAGATCAGGAACAAGATGAGGATGCCCACTGTCACCATTATTATTCAACATTATACTGGAAGTTCTAGCCAGAGCAATTAGACAAGAAAATGAAATTAAAAACATCCAAACTGGAAAAGAAGAAGTAAAACTTTCACTGTTTGCAGATGATATATGTCAAAAATCCCAAAAACCCACAGCAAAGCTACTAGAGCTAATAAATGAGTACAGCAAAGTGGCAGGGTAGAAGATTCACTCCCCAAAATCAGTAGTGTTTCTATATACTGATAATGAGCAATCTGAGGAGGAAATAAAAATAATTCCCTTACAATAGTAACCAAAAGAATCACATATTTAAGCTTAAATTTAACTAAGTATAGAAAAGACCTATATACAGAAAACTACAGGAAATTGCTAAAAAAAAAAAAAAAAAACTCGTGGAAGACCAAAATAAATGGATGGGCATATTGTGTTCATGGATTGGAAGACTAAATATAGTTAAGATGGCAATTCTACCCAAATTGATTTATAGAGTCAATGCAATAACAATTAAAATCCAAACTACTTACTTAGCAGAAACAGAAAAACCAATAATCAAATGTATTTGGAAGGGCAGAGTGCCCCAAATAGCTAAAAATATCTTGAGAAAGAAAAATGAAGTGCGAGGTCTCATACTACCTGATTTTAAAGCATATTTCAAAGCTACAGTGGTCAAAACAGCATGGTACTGGCATAAAACTAGAAATACTGACTGATAGAATCAAACTGAGTGTTCAGAAATAGACCCTCTCATCTATGGACAACTGATGCTTGATAAGGCAGTAAAACCAACCCAACTGGAAGAGAACAGCCTCTTCAATAAATGGTATTTGGAGAACTGGATATCCATAGCAAGAGAATGAAAAAGGATCCATATCTCACACAAAATTTAAACTCAAAATTAATCAAAGACCCAAATATTAGAGCTAAGACCATAGAACTTCTAGAAGAAAATGTAGGGAAATATCTTACATATCTTGTGACAGGAGGTGATTTCCTAGACCTTACACCCAAAGCACAAGCAATGAAAAAAGAAATAGGTAAATGGGATCTCCTCAAACTTAAACACTTTCCAGCATCAAAGAACTCTTTCAGGAAAGTAAAAAGGCAGCCTACACAATAGGAGACCATATTTGGATCAGATAAGGATTTAATATCCAGAATATATGAAGAGATTCTACAATTCAACAACAAAAAGGCAAATCCAATTTAAAAATGGGCAAAAGATATGAACAGACACTCTTCAGAAGAGGAAGTACAAATGGCTAAAAGGCACATGAAAAGATGCTCGATTTCACTAGCTATTAGGGAAATGCAAATCAAAACCACAAAAAGATATAATTTCTCACTCACTAGAATGGCCATTACCAAAAAAAACACAAAAAACAGAAAACAAGTGCTGGGGAGGATGTGGAGAAAAAGGCACACTTATCCACAGTTGGTGAGAATGTAAAATGGTGCAACTGCTCTGGCAGGCAGTTTGGTGGTTCCTCGGGAAGCTAAGTATAGAATTGTTATATGATCCAGCAATCCCCTTACTAGGTACATAATCAGAGTAACTTAAGGCATGGACACATGCAGACATTTGCACGCCAATGTTTACAGCAGCATTATTTGCAATTTCCAAGAGATGGAAAGAGCCCAAATGTCCATTAACAGAGTAGGTAAACAAGTTGTGGTGTATACATATGATGGAATATTATGCAGCTATAAGACAGCATAAAGTCATAAAGCATGTAACAACATAGATGAATCTTGAGGACATTAAGCTGAAAGAAATTAGCCAGAAACAAAATGACAGATACTGTATAGTCTCACTAATATGAACTAACATTAATGAATGAACTTTGAGAAACAAAGTTAAGAACACAGTTATTAGAAGATAGAAAGAGAGTAGAGATTGGGAATTTGGTGCTGAAGGAATACAGAATTGCAAAATGACCAATTGCAAATATTCTGAAATGGATAGCACAATACTATCTGATGGTAGCACAATAACATAAGTATACTGAATAAAACTGAATGTGAGCATTATTGAGGGAGAGAGCTGGGGGGCACATATGACACCAGAACCAAAGGTAGAGGATGAAGACTGAGAGTGTATAACTTAGAAATGCCTAGAGTAGACAATGATGATGATTAAATGTGCAAATATAGAAATTTTTTTGCATGGGGAAGAACAAATGAATGTCAACAATATAAGGTGTTAAAAATAGGATGGTGGGTGCATGGGTGGTTCAGTGGTAAAATGCTTGCCTTCCATGCAGGAGACCCAGGTTCAATTCCTGGATCATGCACCTGAAACAAAAAAAAAAGAAAGAAAGAAAAAAATAGTATGTATAGGAAAAAATACAATTGATGCAAGTTAGGGTCTATAGTCAGCAGTAACACTGTGCTTCCACTGAATGTAATAAAGGCAATACACCAAAACTAAAAGTCAACAAGTGGGGGATATAGGGGAAGGGTATGGATTCTTTGCAGAAGAAAATGAAATGTCTTCATATACATTATGGTGACAAAGGTATGGCTATTTACTTAGGTTAGATTGTTTGATGGGTGAATAAAACCCTTTAAAAATTAACAGAGAAAAACAAGTGCTAGAAAAATGTGGAGAAAGAGATGGATCTATTTGCTGTTGGGAGAGAAGCTGAAGGGAACAGCTCCTCTGGAGGGCGGTGTGGTGGTTCACAGGAGGCTACAGGTGGGGTTGCCATATGATCCTGCAACCCCATTGCTAGGTATATAACTGGAGGAACTGAGAGTGGTGATACAAATGGACATTTGCACCCTGTGTTTAAATGTGGCAGTGTTTGAGATTTGCAATGGATGGAAGTGGCCTAAGGGTACAATGACCAAGGAATGGAAGAGGGAACTGTCGTGTATACATACAATGGACTACTGAGTGGCTGTAAGAAGCAATGAAGTTGTGAGGCATGCGACTAGGGGAATGAAACTTAAGGACAGCATGTTGAATGAAATTTCAGAAACAAAAAGACAAATACTATCAGGCCTCACTCATATGGACTAACTATAATATACAAACTCAGAGAACTGAAGTTGAGAGCATGGATTATCAGACTGGGACATATTGTAAAGGGTCCTAGATAAACTCTTACAGTAGTCACATCTATTCTGGAGTTGTAACCCTTATTTTGTGATGCCCTTTGTTCTAGTTTGTTAGCTGCCAGAATGCAATATACCAGAAACGGAATGGCTTGCAACAAGGGGAATTTAATAAGTTGCTCATTTACAATTCTAAGGTCGAGAAAATGTCCCAATTAAAACACATCTATAGAAATGTCCAATCAAAGGCATCCAGAGAAAGATACCTAGGTTTAAGAAGGCCGATGACATTCAACGTTTCTCTCTCAGCTGGAAGGGCACGTGGCGAACATGGCGGCATCTGCTGGCTTTCATGTGGCTCTACAAAAAAGGAACTCTCTCCCAAATGTTTCCTCTTTTAAAGGCTTCCAGTAAGTAAATCCACCTTCAGTGGGTGGAGACACACCTCCATGGAAATCATCTAATCAAAAGTTACCACCCACAGTCGGGTGGGTCACATCTTCATGGAAACAATTAAAATGCTCCCACCCAGCAATACTGAATGAGGATTAAAGGGCATGGCTTTTCTGGGGGTCCACCACAGATTCAGACCAGCACACTCTTAGATATCCCAGAGTAATCTGGACAGAGAATAACAAAGTTTTGCAAAGTCCCTCCGGGCACTGGGTAGAAAGGAGGAAATATTAAAATTACCCGTCTGGGGAATCCTGATATTCTCCCAAGCAATGGGGACAATCTATTCAATAGGCTGAGCCCTCAATCATGGGGTTCGACCCTACAAAATTTATTCCTGCAAAGGAGAAGCTAAGCCTACTTATAATTATGTGTGTGAGTCACCCCCCTCCAGAGAACCTCTTTTGTTATTCAGATGCGGTCTCTCTTCCTAAGCCAACTTAGTGGGGAACTCACACCCTCCCCCTTATGTGGGACATTACTCTCAGGGGTATAAATTTCCTAGGCAACATGGGACAAACTCCTGGGATGAGCCAGGACCTGGAATCATAAGATTGAGAAAGGCTTCTGACCAAAAGGGGGAAGAGAGAAATGAGACAAAATAAATTTCAGTGGCTGAGAAATTTCAAACAGAGTCAAGAAGCTATCCTGGAGGTAGTTATTATACATTATATAGATATCCCTTTTAAGGTTATGTTGTATTGGGGTGGCTAGAGGGATGTACCTGAAATTGCTGAACTGTGTTCCAGTAGCCTTGATTCTTGAAGACGATTGTATAACTATGTAGCTTTTACAGTGTGACCATGTGATTGTAAAAACCTTGTGTCTGGTGTTCCTTTTATCCAGGGTATGGACAGATGAGTTAAAAAATAATAATAATAAGGAAAAATAAATAAATGAATAATAGGAGGAGATATGGATTAAAACAAAAATGGGTATGGCAGGCCACGGTGGCTCACTAGGCAGAGTTCTCACCTACCATGCCGGAGAGCCAGGTTCAATTCTTAGTGCCTGCCCATGCAAAAAAAAAAGGTAGATTGAAATACTAGTGGTCAGTGAGAAGGACGGGTAAGGGGTATGGGTATGGGATGTGTGAGTTTTTAATTTTAATTTGTTTTTCTGGAATGATACAAATATTCCAAAAATGATGATGGTGATGAATACACAACTATGTGATGATATTGTGAGCCAGCGATTTTATACTGTGGATGGACCGTAGGTTTGTGAAGATTTCTCAACCTTTTCCTAAAAAAGAACATGGCTTTTCTGGTGTATATAGCAGGACTCAAACCAGTATATCAATATACTTCCTTAAAATAAATGTACGTAGCTTCCATGGGATAGAATTTTTATTTCTTAAGTAATTCACAAGTTAAGCCATTCAACTACTATAATAATTGTAAGAAGAAAAAAGAATTTAAAAAACAGCAAAATAAATTTCCCACAATTAATATTTGTATTCACCTATCAGATATATATAATGTGTGTGTGTGTATACACATATATATGCAAAGATTCAAGATGAAGCAAGATATTAGAATATGCTGAAGATGTTAAAAGCCATGCAGCAAAATCTTCCAATTAAAAAGATTCAAGCTTGAAAGAAATTGAGGTCATAATTCATTATGAAAGAAATGATGTGAAGCCTTGTAGCATTTTTTAAGAACACTTTTCTGGTGACAAGTACAATTTAAAGGATCTTACCAATGATAAGATATTCTTGTTGACAATTAAGCATGACTTTCTAAACAACTGGTTGGGGTGTGGTACCCACATCTGGTTATTGATTTAATTGTGAGATAATTTAATTGTGACATTCATCTGGATTCAGTGTGTCAACAAAGGAACACAAAATGGGCCCAACTACGGAGGCATCTTATTTCCATTCTTTATTGAAACCTTCTTCTAAATCAATCATATCTCCTCAGTTCTGCCATTCCTGACTCATGAATGAATCAATAACTTTTGGGGATAAATCACTTTTTTAGTATAAATCTTATTGTATATTCAATGTTTATGCCACTAAGACTGCTTCAACCTCCTGAGGCAATTTTTCCTTTAAACCATTTTTTTCAGTAGTTACCAATTAAAATAAAGTTTACGTCAGTGTAGACATAGCAATAGAAAGCCTTGTGTTCTGCAGGAAGGCAGAGTCAGGAATCATGAGCCACACTTATGCCAATCAACAGACTGTATGGACGTCTATTATCCTGTTAAGTTAGGATAGTGCAAAGAGAACAACCTTTGATATCTGAAATAACCTGGGTTCAACCCCTGATCCAGCCATTTACTAGCTGTGTGTCTTCGAGTGATGAATGCACTACTCTTTGATTTGGTTTCATCTGTAAAATGGCAATAATAAACTACCTTGCAGGATATTTGTGAGGAATAGAAAGAGAAAGCCACAACTGGACACATAGAATATATTCCATCAAGGCAAGTGTTACTTTGGTCTTCATCATTATCATCTACTTCCTACACTTGGAGATTCATCAAATATTTTCTGTGCACCTACTTTGTGGCAGGCAACAAGCTAGACTGTGGGCATGGTGAAAAGGCTGATAAAATCTAATATTCTGGATGGAATATATCTTATATTCCAGTACGAGAGGTTTACGTTCCATAGAACGGTGAACTGGAGACCTCTTTTCCTCAGCAAACAAAATAGTGATTTTTAAAAACCAAAGAAATAATCAACATAAAATTCAGAATAGTAAATATCTCAAGGGGGAGAGAAGGGAAATGAAATAAAACACAAGAAACTTAACAATATACATAGAGTTACACTGCTTAATTTTGGTGGTGGGGTCAAGTTATGTTTCATAATTCAGATGCACATTGCATATATTATATATTGTGTCAAAGACAGATTTAGCATACTGGCACATACTGCCCCCTAGACAGGTATCACCATAGTTGAGAAGTAAAATGTCTTTACATACATGCAGATTTTTACATTGCTAATAGCTTAACGAATAATTTATGGTGGAGTCACCTCTTCAGGGGTGGGTAATAAACTTGAAAAAAAATTTTGTACACAATCACTCCTTTCCTGTAAGTGGTAGGCATCTCTTTCCAACACTTTTAACAATTTGAGGCAGATTCAAAAATTTTTGGTCCATTTTGGCAACTAAATCTTGGCCCAGTAAACTTTAAAACTTCAATCTCATATTCAGCTCACCTCCCCTAGTGCATGCTAAGCTTGTGGATAGAGGCGCTTAGAGGAGGGAGGAGGGTATGGACAGCTCCCTTCATATGTCTCCTGTCTCCCCCTTCTTGACTGTGGCATATCTGGCGTTGGGTCAGGACAAAGACTGGGAAAAAGGGCAATGTCTCCTGACTTAACCAGTAGAGTAGCCATTCTCCCTTTGGTGTTTGTAGCTGCTTCTGTCTCTCCTTGACTGGCCATCAATGCTTTCCATGTGATAATATCCAAATGCTACCTCTTATGGGTCATGGGTCTGGGGGCATTGCAGAACTTCATAGGGTCTTCCCACAGTACCTGTTCTACTTCCCACATTCCAGTACTTCTTTGTCCAGTGAATGACCATCAGGAATTGATATCAGTAGGAAAGTGCAGGTCCAGTTTCCTTATTACTTATGGGACTTATGGGAAATACCCACATTTCTGCTACATCATTCGGTAGAAGTGCAGTGCCACCCCCAGTCTTAGCCCCAACTAAGTTTTGTTCAGTCCCTTTAGTATCTTCTTCAGGTAAGCAAAGACGGAAAACCAAAAGTTTGCTGCCTAACCTTGCTCAACACGGGTACAAAATAACCGGCTCTTTTTCTTATAGGTGCTCCATGTTCTCAATGATCTTCTTGAAGAACTCACTCGTTTGGATTGGGAAAGAATATGTAGACCTCTTGTTTTCAGTTTGGATCTTAGCTAAAATTGCAGGAAAACAGGAAAAGTCAGCTTCCCTGTCTGTAAAATAGGAAATAATAAGGTCACTTTCCCCAAGGGAGTTATGTACGTAATAAAGGAGATACAGAGATGATCTTTAGTAAATACCTCATGCACAGTGACATGGAGGTGATGATGGTGATGACAAAGACAACGACAAAGATGATGAAGATTGTCCAAAAGCCTAAATTTTATTTTCTATTAAATGGCTACAGATTACAGCTCAAAGGGGAAGTGAGGGAAACAGAATGGAGGTGGGTCTTTCATTCTATTCCACTCCAATATCTATAATTCCTAACAGCACTCCCCAATCACTCTTATCCTCACTACTGGAATCTCATTTACCCATATACTAGTGTTCACTTTGAACCTGAGAACTGGAAGTAGAGTTAAATAAAGGAAAAAAAGAGAGAGAATCAAGAAAAAGAAGGAAAATGAAAGTTAAGGGAAAACTCTAGAATGGGAAGTGGATAAGAAAGCTGGGGGTGAATATGCCATTCATTGGGATTGACACCCTATCTTTAAGCATGCCCAATCGAGGTCCCCATATCAGACCAGCAACGTGTTTCAAATGGCTGAAAATAAGAGAGGGAAACACTCTAGGAAACTCTATTTTAGATGCCCATGTGAAGGCATTACTCAACAATCGGTTTCTTGTTGTGATTAAATAGATTAAATGGGGTGAAATAAGAACACGGATATCACATTTTAGTCTAAAAACTATCTTTCCCTTTTGGCAAAACAGCATATTCAATTATCTCATTCAGTAGATAAATATAATTTCCACCTTAAAAATAAATATTTGTTTCTGAAGATCACATTACAGAACATCAAATTACATGCTTGTTTTTGTTATTAACAAGAATAAATTCCAAAGCTCTTTATGCATTGCACCTGTCACTCTCCATATCTTACAATCAAATTCCCCTTTAAATCTCATCAAATAACTCCCAAAGTCATTGAAGAGGCAATAAACGGGGTTCTGACACACTGCTCACATACAGCGAAATGTCTTTCATATATCTTTAAGTGGTTATTAACCTCTGAGTTAGTTTAGAATACATTAACCTTCAAGGTAAATTAGATCAATCAGGAAAATGACTCACAGGACCTGGACTGTCTTTTCTGATGTTGTTTTCACAACCAGCTTATGTGCCAAGAATACAGCCAAGGCAGTGGCTGTACACCAGCCACCACTGACAATATTTATGTTTTGGGTTTATTTCTTCCTGGAAGGTTGCCCACTAGACAGGGAGAAAGGATAACAGGCATGAACACAATATCATCACCTTACTTTAGACAAGGCGATTTGATTATTTTCGGGGAGAGGGGGAGATGGACACACAGAGTATCTGGCTTCACTATTACTCTTGTTAATGGCATTTTAGAGCTTCCTACCCAAAAGCTGTAGTATGGAACAAAGCAAGAAGTGACATCTTAAAAAAAAAAAGAAAGAAAGAAAGAAAGAAAGAAAGAAAATCTTCAGCCATTTCTTTATACAAAAAAAAAAAAAAACTCAAGAAAGCAACAGGAGCTATATAAAAATAGTAAAAAATACATGTCTATCATTTTTCTATACAATAGGATCCTAGTAATGGTGGTAATAATTACAATTATTATTCGATCTTGACTGTGTATGGCTGGTGCTCTGGCTCATCAAAACTCAGAATTCTCAACTGCAGCACTCAAGGAGCAAGAACACGCAGGAAGGTGGGAGCCTGGAGAAAAGCGCGCACCCGAGCGGGAAGGAGCGGGGCCAGTGCGCAGGCCCGGAAGCGCCTCAGCCAGAGCGGAAGAAGGAAGTGAAGGCGCCAGGCTGCTGATGCCTGTTGGGCTGCCGCTGCTAAGGTGTCAGAACCGCTAAGACGACGCCTTTGCCCTCGGTCCAGATAGGGAATGTCAAAGAATATGGTGTCGACAGCCGGTTCCGGAAGGTGGATGTGGCTAGATACGACGAGAACAAGACTGTGGACAAGGAGAACGGAGGCTGCAGCTAGGCCCGGCCCTACGAAAATCCCCCCAGCTACACTGAGAGCCAGGTGGTGAAGGATAGGGCAGGCGCCATTGTCTTGAACGTGCTTCTCTCTTCTAAAGCTAGCTTTATTGAGAAGGCGGTCCAATCTCTGGACAGGAGTATCGACTCTACTCATGAAGTATATTTATAAAGGCTCTGAAAGCCCCTCGGACAATAGCAGCGCTGTGTGATTATAGCGGCATAAAACGGCCCTTGCAGGTGGGGGAAGAGGGTCCATCCCTCGATTCTTGACTGCAGGGAAAACCGTGTGGTCCTGTAGGAACTGGATATCAGCCATCGGAGCAGGAGTTGCTGGTACAAAGACCAAAACAACCAAATGCTACCGCTGCCCGTTGGGTAGCATCTG
Source organism: Myrmecophaga tridactyla (assembly GCA_004026745.1). Classification (NCBI taxonomy): domain Eukaryota; kingdom Metazoa; phylum Chordata; class Mammalia; order Pilosa; family Myrmecophagidae; genus Myrmecophaga; species Myrmecophaga tridactyla. The sequence continues at coordinate 10,969 of PVIY010024495.1, forward strand.
TTGGCCTCAGCTTTGCCTTCTTGCTTCCATTTACATATCTGTAAAGAAGAAAATTATGTATGTTTTCCTTTTAATGAAATTTGGATAATAGAGAGGAAATTTTGTTTCCGCAGGAGTGTTTCATGCTCTCAAACGCTATTTCAGCCATGTTAATACCAGTCTGTATACAGTATAATTTACATTCAAGTTTGTGCAATTTGTAATCCCTGTTGGCTGAGTTTTGTTTTACTTTGTTCTGGATTAATCCTGAGAGATGTGGTCAAAATTTGAGGCCAGTTTCCTAACTCATTGCTAGTCAGCAGTGATTTTTATAAAAAGTATGTTTGAGGGCCGGCCACGATGACTCAGCAGGCAGAGTTCTTGCCTGCCATGTGGGAGACCCGGGTTGGATTCCCTGTGCCTGCCCATGCAAAAAAAAAATACATATATATATATATGTTTGAAAGACTGGCAGCTGGTAACATTGCAAAACTGGACCATACTTCCCTTATTTTAGCAATTGTGTTCCTGGAAAATGTGGTTGGTGAACACCAGTACCAAGTTACAGCTTTGTTTCTGCTCTCCTCCAGATTATCTAGGCGCTGAGTTTTCAAGTATGCTTTCTTCTCAGCATCCAATAATCATGGCTTCTCAATTTCTTTGTGGTTACCCAGGGTCCAGAGCAAGGAGTCTTGCTTTATACAAATGTATCTATAAAATATCAGAGCCTGTTTGGCATAAGCATAAAACTTTTGTCCCAGTAATATGGCCCTAATTGGGAACGTAATCCAAATCAAAAAGGATGTGGAAACTATAATGTAGTTCAATCTCTGGGCAGCCTCTAAATGAAATTCTGTTTTCCTTAGAAATATAGAAGCTGCTTTAGACATTATGGGGTGTACAATTAGTATTTAATATGCCCTATGTCTTCAGTGTTCTTCAAGATAATTGGGATCTCAAAAGTTTTGATTCAGATCCAAATATTCAGATCCAGTATACATTCCATATTTTATCTCAGTGTTTTTTTAAAAAAAAAAAAAAGAATGTGCCACACAGCAAAAAGTGTTTACTTTATTGGACAAACTAAATCAATTTTCAAGAAAATGACCAGTGCTTATTCAAAGGTCCCAAACAAGCCCACCCACATGCATGTGACCAGGAAGGAAATCAGCCTGTATTTAGTATTTAGACTGGACGCCAGTTTCATAATCATTGACTTATGAAAAAAAATGGTGCAGAAATTCTATGAACTCTTTGCTGTTTTTTGATACCTGCTTTTTGTTGCAGGTTATCTTTTCAAGGATGTTTATATAGCAGGTGGTCTTGGAAGATGGTGTTAATATCTCCCTCTGGGGCAGAGAGGGCAGCATTGTTTCTTGACAACGCTGTTTTTGATACCTGCTTTTGTTTTCTTTTGTAAAAACGATAAAATTCAGAAAATGTCAGTATTATAAAAAAAAAAAAGATAATGGAAAGCAAAACTGGGGTGGGGGTGAAGAGAGTGCACCCCACCCCCCACTCCAAGGTCTGATACATGTAGAGGGACCAGGAACTCCATGGCAACTTTGCCTGAAATCTTGGTGGTTTGCAACTCTTGATCCTGTGATTACTTATTATTGTGTTTCTGAGTAAATTTTTCCCTACAAGTATTTTGTCAGATGCCTTTTAAGCTGGCTGTTAAATTGTCACCAAATATCCCCAATTAATATACATTGAAAAGAAAATCACGTGTACTTTCAAAGATTTGTTTTTCTCTTGTTTCTCTGAACCCCCCATAGAAAGAAAAATATATCAAGAGGAGGAAACCTTGTTGACGAGTTTCAGGACATAAAGCAAACTACTTAGTTAGTGCTTAAATGTAACACGTGGGGTCATACATTTGTATCCTTCAGAAAGGATACAAAATGCCGATTAAAAGTAATCCTGAGATTTATTGAGTGACATATTTTCTTAAACTTTTGCACAGGTAAGCACAATACATGTTATAGAACCCCCAAATAAACACTGAGATTAATTTAATGCCATTAAAAAATAAAGAGAGGGCGGTGCAACAGTGGCTCAGTGGCAGAATTCCCCCTGTCATGCTGGAAACCTAGGTTCGATTCCTGGAGCTTGCCATGCCAAAAAAAAAAAAGAAGAAGAAGAAGAGAGAGCGAGCGAGCATCATAATTACATGAATAAGGTTCAAGGGACACTTAAGAGAACTGGTGCTTCTTGTATGCTAAGCTGATCAGTCTGAAAGAATTATATAATTACAATATCCAATATGGAAAAAGGAAAGGAGATAAATCTTAAGTGGAAAGATAGTGAAGTGGGGCCTTTTATTACTCTCTTCAGGAAATGTTTCTTCTTCTTTTGTAAAAACGAAGTAGTAGTTCACAAAAAAAGAGAAAGCAATTCAAATAGACATGTCTCAGATAAACCTCTACTTTCTTGAAGATAAAATATCCCATTATTTTCATTTCTCTGAATTCCTCTCAAATTAGAGGAAATTGTGAGTTGTCTTATTTAACAATGTATAAGACAATCCTTTAATGATCTTGCTACCAGCATTAAATACAGTTACTGGCAGAGCATACTGTAATTAAAAATGAATAGGGCATTTTCTTGAAATAAATCAGATTTTAATTGAAGGGAAGTTAAATATAATGACAGTATATTTTTCCAGATTGTACTCTTTAGGCAAAATTTCACATTACTGTGTGTTGTTGTTTGTTTGTTTTAGCATCTGAACAATGAGGATGTTTTTACATTTGTTTTTATTCCAAAATATCTGCCAGAATTTCACATTGGACGTGGAGGTAAATATTAGAAAATAACTAAGTCATGCCAAATTCCTTTCTAAAATTGCTGGGAGACAATTCTCCATAGGTTTCTTGCATTTCTGCATATCTTGTGGCAGTTTTTGTTGCAGGTTATTCTTTCAAGGATGTTTATATAGCAAGTGGTCTTGGAAGATGGTGTTAACATCTCCCTCTGGGGCAGAGAGGGCAGCGTTGTTTCTTGAAAAGTTTATTGAAGGTAATGTCTCCCTCTGGGCAAAGTTTGGACAGGTTTGCTAGGAGCCCCCTTTAAAAGATTAGGATTTTCTAATTTGGGAATATTCGGTTATGCAACTGGTCGCTGGGCTGCTCTGCTTTGCCCCTTGGGACTTGTAGAGCAAGCAGAATAGATGCAAACATAAAGCTCATATAGTCTGCTCTGTTGTGAGTAAAAGTCCTTTGTCTCTGACCCCAGAATCTTGTGTTATCTGCCAACAGCTAGGAAACTATTAGTTTACAAGCAGGAGAAGAGCTCAGACTTTTCAGAGTTCTTCACAGAAATTAGAAACTTTTCAGAAAAAAAAAGACTGTTGGTTAACCTGAAAATGGTGCTATATCAAATATCTAATTTTAGGAGTGAGCAGCTAAATTTCTTCAAGGCAGGCAAAAGTTATAGGAGTGAGTATAATTGTGTTTCATTACTATTTCTTCCTCTCATGTCTGCAGAATACACATCCTAATTCAGCACTCTTAAGCTGTCAGAGGAGCTATATGTTATGGAAAAAAAGGACTGCTCTTAAGAGAAGAAATTCTTGACACCCCAAATTGATGGACACTACTTTCTACTTAGAAGTGCTGTGGCCAAGATCGAGATGACCATCCATTAAATACCAATTCTTTTGACCCAGCTCTGAAAATTAGCTTGGATGATATTAATAGCTGAGATTGCAGGGATGGATGAGGAAGCGTGGAAGAACGGGGACATGTAAGTGAATTAATGAACTGACAACCTTGTTCCTGCAGCTCTGGATAATCTAAGGATCTGGGACGCAGGGAAGATGCATGGCTCAATCTCCCACATGAGAAGGAGACTCCATGGGTTACAGATCCTGGTTTATGGTATTGCGTCTATTTATCAATGCATCGGACAGCTCACTGAGGCCATTTCCCAGATTTATGTGCCTCAAGGTCATAAAATCCTAAACCCTGAGAGTGATACCACTAATGAGTTTCCTCCCACTGCAAGGCTTTGCCCTTCCTCAAAAAGCCATAAATTCTATCGATGGGCAATGGAAATTCACGCAAGCAGAGGCAGGGTGTTTCTCTTTTCACACCTTTACCAAATTACAGAAGCAAGCTTCACGTTTGTCACAAGCCCTGGTTCTAAAAGAAGCAAAGCATCTCAAGGGTTAACCTCTTCCTGGTCCTTCAAAAATCAGGCAGCAAAAAAAAAAAAAATCAGGCTGTCTTAGCCAGAGCTCTCCTGTTCCAACCCTGACATGGTAGTCAGGACTTTAATAGCCCTGTTTCTAAAGCAGAGGATGCAACGAAACATAACAGAGAGCATCTGGGCACCTTCCATTTCTGCTCCAAGCCCAATTAGAATCATGGCTCAACGTTTAAACTCCGTCTCTACAAAGAGATCCAGCTCACAATGTTTAACAAGAAACGTGCATTTTATTGAAGATGTCAGAGGGTGACAAGGAAGAGGAGTCTCTTTACCCAGCAGACATTAGAAATGTAATGGAATTCCTCTGTTCCATTCCCAAGGTGCCCCCCACCCCATTGTTAGCTACCTCAACTCTCCTCTCCTTCCTTGATACAGTCTCTCAAAGTGGCCAACTCTTGTCCTTCAAAAATTAGCTCTGACATCAGCTTGTATATATACATCACCATCAAATTAAAGTATCATACAAAGCAGTGTGGTGACAGCACAGATTCATCATTAAGCAGACAGCACTAGAGCCACTGTTTGGCTCTGTTTGACTTGTCACTAACAGTTAACACAACCTCAGAATTTCAGCTTCCTCACTCAACAAAGGCAGACTAGAGTAAGAAGAAAGGAATTGGTGCACATGAAGTATTTAGCACGTGTCAGGCTTCTAGAAGGCACTTGATAAATGGTGTCTGATCTGACTTAGGCAAGCAACTCCTTTCAGGATGAAGAGGGTGGTGGGGTGAGGGGGGTGAACTCAGGTTTTCTACCAAACAAATCAAAATCATACTTTACTATCGCACTCCATTTAAAAATCACATTAAGCCATCATGAGCTGAAGTATATGAAGTCCTTTCTTTTCCTTTCTAAATAAGTATGGGTATCTTCAAATGAACACCCTCTTTTATCCAAAAGCATTTGTGCTGCATATGGAGTGAACTTGGAGTTCCGAGCTACCTGAGAAAATCTGCCCGCCTAGAATCTGCAACTGCAGCAGCGTTTTCACTGCCACCCTTCCCCAGCACAAACCTCTTCTAGCACTGTGTAATTAAGAAAACCACTAATTATAGCATAAGGCTGAGATGAAAGTGGCTGCTTTTCACAAAGAGAACTTCAGCTGCATTGGCATTTGGAACAATTTAGAACCTGTAGCTTCTGACAGGTAGTTTGGCAGGTTCGCCTGGATTTCTAAACTCAACCGTATCACCCCAGCTTTCCAGCAGCGTCAACAGATGGTTTATAAATGTAAAAATGCAAAGGGATGGAAAATACACCCATTTTATTTTAGAAAATAAACACCTGGAAAAGGTAACATTAGGTTTCCATAGCACCAGGGCTTTAACTTAGTAATCTATAAACACTTTCAATTGTATATGCCTTCAAGAAAAAATTTGGGTCCTGCACCCCTAATACAAGGCAATTTTATTTTTTTGCATGGGAAGGCACCGGAAATCGAACCCAGGTCTCCCACATGGCAGGCAAGAATTCTGCCTGCTGAGCCACCATCGCATCACCCATTTTTAATTTATAAATTATATACGTATTGTACTAATATATCACATACTTTATAAATTATACATGCAAAACCAAATTGTAAAAAAGTAATATGAACAATAAATAGTTTTTGAGTGAAGTATGAATGAATATGCTTTCATCTTTTTGAAACTTGGTTTCCTACTTGATGACAGCAAAATTCCACGGTCTGTTTCTAAGTTTGTTTCATTTCACTTCTTGTTTTAATGCCTGTCATGTGTGAAACAGTTCCAAAGATAAGAAGGCAACATTGCCTATAAATCATGAAACTTAATTTTCAGTCCACCCCCAAAAAAAACAATGCATAGATTTTTTAAAATAACTTTTGTGCTTGTATTGGTATGCTCATCAATCCACGGTCTCTTGGCAGGAAAATATTTAAACCAATTGTTCATTTTGTAAGGGTTAGAATAGGTGTTTAAATATTTTAATCCATAAACCTACTAAAACAGGCTCATATAAAGACTTTGGTTTCTTCTGTTTCCTGATAGACAGCCAGTTTCTAAATTAGCCAGACAAATAGTGGGCATTTAATAAATATTTGTTAAATAAAGATTGCAAAATGATTACCCTAATTTCTGTGCAGAGAATGGATTTAAACAGAGTAGGATCATAAATCAGAAGAAAAGGTAGTAAGCTACTGCATTGTATTAGCAAGAAATATTTGGATATGGACCAGGTTCAGTTAGAATGAGTTAAGATTAGTTAGTAAGGAAAAGTCCCCAGGACTTGGTAATTAGGCAGTGAGGAATAAGAAAGAGAGTTGTGTGAAAGGTGGCTGCCAGGTATTAGCTTGGGTAACTGGTTGATAGTGGTGGCATTTGCTCAGTGGGGAATGAGAAGAGAATTCATGTATAATCTTTAACAAAATCCCAATGGTTTCACTTTAGAAATAAACTCAAATCCCAGCAATTCCTCACTAAATCCTCTACTATCAACCTAGTTCAAATCAATCATTGTATCTTACCTCAACAGTACCTTATCCTTCCTAATTAGTCTCTGCTTTTACTCTGACCCTTCTACCATCTACAAAGCAGTTATAAAGAGGATTTTAAAAGTCAGGTTTATTGAGCTGTAGTTCACATTCAGGAAAATTTACCCTTTGTGAATATACATTTCTAGGCATTTTGACAAACATATGCAGTTATATAACTACCAATCAAAGTCTAGGATATTACCATTGCTTATAAGAGTGCCAGACGTGAGTATTTTAAAATATAAGTCAGATCAAACCACTGAAATGCTGAAAACTTCTACTGGCTTCTCACCCCTTTAGGTTCCACAGTCCTTGACATTGCTTACAAGGTCCTGAATGCGTAAACTTGCCCCTAGCTACTTCTCTGCTTTTGATTCCTACTGCTCTCATTCTTGAAAATTCTGCCTCAAACTGACATCTTCATTATTCTTGGTTGGCCGAAATCCATTCCAACCTCAGGACCTTGGCACTACCTCCAATACTCTCCCCACCCAAACCCAACTGCCTCAAAGTTTTCTCCCTAACATAACAGTATCCTGTTTGTGTTGAAATAGTACACACACATACACACATCCATCACACTATATCCCCTTATCAGGCTTTATCTTTATTCTTGGCATTCATTTTTATCGATGTATTATATAGTGATTTATTTGATCATTGTCTCTTTCCATCCCAACCTCCACTAAAATGTAAGCTCCTTATGAACAGTATCTTGTGTAGTTTGTTCCTTGATAAATCTCCAGCCCCTGTACAGTGCTGAGCACACAGCAGGCATTCAGTAAATATTTTAATGGACAGATGGATGGACGGATGAACTAATTGAAAGCAACAGAGCAATTATCTACTTTACTCATTAGCATAGCTAGAAAAGCAGCTCCACATTCTTCAATCCAGTGACTAGGTTTATATATCCACTTTGAAACTTTTAGACTGCTGAATAGCAAGTCTTCCAATATTATTGACTCATATCAAGAAATTTAGATGGTCCACATGAAATACAAGCATAATATCTTCACTGTGGGGGATAAAAAAGTTTGACTTCATGTGTAATACCAGATTTTGTTGCTGTGAAAAAATTATCTTTAGCACTAAATGTGCTTACACCTCATTTATCTGCTCTACACAGTAACCTCTTTTGCTTTTAAATCTTTCTTCTTTTAATGTTGTACTGTGTGGAATTTGCACCTCTAAAACAAACAGGCTCCTCTTCCCCCAAAACCATCATAATGAGGCTCATTTTACTGAGTATTTTAGGAAAAAAATTTCCGTAGTAGTCCACTTAATTAGGGCATGTGGTATCATTTACGTTCAGCATTTCACAGATTATGCCTTTTTATTTTCCCCAAAATTATTTTTTTGTGTGCTTTTAAGAAAGGCATTCTGTTGGGAAGGGGCCATTTGCTGACTGTAATTGCAAATTTTCCCCACCAAGTGTCTCCCTGGGCAAATATGTTCAATTCTATGGTTATCGGCCACCTTTATTATTTCTATTCAGGAATTTGTAAACTTAGATTTATTATTCATATGATTCATCCAATCCTCAACTGTTTTAAAGAAGGGAAAATAATTTTTTTCAAGAAACAAACAATATCACCAATGAAGTCATTAGAAAGTAGGAAAAAGAGAAGAATTTCTAACCACTAGTTGTGAATTGGGTAGAGAGGCATGCTGTTTATTCCTCATCTACCAAGCAAAGGGGGAAATGTAAGGAAAAGAAGGCTGAACTGGAACTCTGACGGCTTTGAACCAAGACGTATGGATTTCCATTCCAAATGTCTGACTTTGAGATCAGAGCTCTGAGCTCAGTTTCTTTTGGGTTCTATTTCAGATGCATAGAAATGGAAAACTGTCACTTTCTTAGACTCTTACTACCTCTGCCCTCCAGAAAGCAATTGGAAATGTTCTCATTTTCCCACTTTGATTGAACACCTGGAGAAGCCAACAGCCTGAATCAGGTCCCCAGTTGATAAAATTGCCACATCCATATAATTAAGGCAATGCCTCTAAAAAGAAAATTCTAGTGATTTATTTGGAGTTTTAAAATTGGAACAGGATTGTTGAATTTTTCTCTTTCATACTGAAATATGAAGGGAAGAAATTGGGTAGAAAAAGGCAAGCAATAAACTGTCATTTTGAAATAACATGAATCATGTCCAGAGCCTCCTTTAAAATCACCCTCCTACTCTCACTTCACTGTTGTTGAAGGCTTAAGTTTATAAAATGATTTAATTTTTATGGATGAGGGTGGAGGTGGCACCTGTCAAAAATGTAAAGGTGCAAGCCCTTTGATGAAGAAATTGTACTACCAGGAATTTATTCTTCAGTTACACTTATACAACTTCTCAATGATAATCTAATATGCAAATATCCAAAGATGTCCTTTGCAAAATTGTTTATCACGGCAGAACACTGGAAAAAAGCTAAATGTCCATCAATAGAAGACCATCGAAAGACATTCTGATACATTAAAACAATATAGCTGAGGGAGATGAGAATAAGAAGTGTTTGTTTATAAAAATAAATAAATAAAATACAAATATAGCTAAGAACAGGACATAAATCTGTAAGTGATGGTATGAAAAGATGGCCAAGATATATTATTTAGCAAAATCAAGCAATTGCAGTACACACTAAAGTATTAGTGCTATTAGCTTCAAGCTCTGCAGCTAGACTGGTTTCAAAGTTGAGTGATTTTGGCTAAATGGTTTGACATCTTTCTGACTCAGTTTCCTCTTCTGTAAATAAAGACAATAAAATTGTTTAGCTCAAAAGATGCTGGTTAAGATTAAATGTGTTAATACATGTAAAGCACTTGAATACAAGTTTAATAAATGCTTAGGATTATTATCATCATCCACATTATTATGACCCCTTTTTGTAAAAAGGGTCTTCATTGCCATCAATCCCATTTCAAGTTACTCCCTCCTAGCTCAGATTCATTAAAGTTATCTTGGATTAAATAAATTCTGTACAAAGGTATTTATTACTTAATTGCTCAAAGTATCAACAATTAGAAATCAACGGACTGTCTATCAGTAGAAGGATGGTTGGAAAAAATGTATCATAGCCACATCATGGAACCGTATATGGCCATTAAAAGGATTTAATGAGTTTTACCTGATGAAGGGGAGAGATCTTTTCAGGTAGTATGGGGTGAGAAAAGTAGATGCAGTATATGTGCATGGTTCACTTTTTGTAAAACAATGGCATGATTTTGCATGCATTTATTTATCTGTTTGTGTCTGTATGTGTGCACATGAATATTTGTAATTATTTAATGATGCAGAAAACAAGCATGAAGAATGAGCATAAGCACACATCCTAGTTTAATTTCCAAGCAAGATAGAATAAAAGAGAAATCTGCCCAAATAACCCCCAAACAGACATAATATATGAAATAATACTTTTCAAAATATTAGTATTAGGCAAAAAAGGACAGGGACCACTGAAGTAGGAAACAAAGTGAAACCTACAATTACCCCTGCTTACTGCCTCGAGAGACTTCTCAGGCCCTGGTGCCTGGGGAAACCTAAGTGAAGCCTGGCAGCCTCCCTCAGTTGGGTAGACAGAGATGAGAGCCTGAGGAGAACAAGGTGGCCAGAGTTCACAGTATAGAGTATTGAAAGGAAAGAACTGCACAAAGTGAGAACTTGGGAGACTTGCACAGGGTTCCACTACAAACATTCAGATGTAAACAAATCAGTTTATACATGTGAGGAAACTACCCAAGGCTGAAGGAAGCACCTAGATGATTACAGGTAATGCCAGGTACTCACACAGGGCTGAGACAGAATGGAAACTTCTGAGACGTTGGATAGAGTATACAGAACCCTCTTGCCTCAGTAATAGGAAATAATTATCTGAAGGTTGAGACTGCTCCAGGCTAATTGATCTTAAAAGCAGATCTGAAAATATCAAACTGTCTCTAAGTAAGTAACTCTCCTATAACAGAGCACAAGAATCTTTATAAGCAAACAAAAATATTCACCACCCAACAAGCTAAAATTCAAAATGTCTCAAATCCAATTTAAAAATCTATGCACATAAAAAAATCTATGCATGAAAGAAAGCAGAAATAGGACAGATAAAAGAGGGGAAAAAATAAATTGAAAATACCTTGAACAGACACAGGTGTTAGAATGAACAGACAAGGCCTTGAAATAAATCATTATAATTGATGTTCAGAGTTCAGTAGAAGCGTAGAAGACATAAAAAAGATCAAAAGCTAGAAATGAAAACTACAAAATGATATTTTAAAAGTAATGGTTGGGATTTATGACAGATTGATCATTGCCAAAGAAAAAAAATTAGTTATCTTGAAGACATAACAATACAAATGATCTAAAATGAAATACAGAGAAACAGAAATAAAAAAATAATAATAAACAGAGCATTAGAGAGCTATGGAGCAAATGACCTAATACGTGTGTAATCAAGAGCAAAAGACATGAGGAGACACAAAATTTTTTTTAAATAGTTGGCTGAAAAATTTCAAAATTTGATAAAAACTATTTACCCACATATCCAAGAAGCTCAACAAATCCCAATAAATATGAAGAAAACTACATGAAGGCATATTGTGATCCAAATGTTCAAAACCAGTAATAAAAAAGAAATTTGTAAAAGCAAAGATAAAAGACATGCATAAAGGAACAAAGGTAAGGATATCAGGATATTTCATGTTGGAAACAATGAAAGCGAGAAGTCAGTGGAGAAATATCATTAAAAAATTCTAAATTTTAAAAAATTCTAAAACCACTGATATTATCTTTTAAAAAAGAAAGTAAAATGAAGACATGTTCAGACAAAAGGAAAGAATTCTTCAACAGGATTCCTGTACTGCAAGACATATTTAAGGAAGTCCTCCAGGCAAAAGGAAAATGATGCCAGATAGGAATATAAATCTATACAAAGGAAATGAGAATACTGGAAATGGTAATTACATGGCTAAATATATAAGATATTTTTCTTATTGTTTAAATCTCCTTAAAAGAGAATTGAAGGGAGTGTGAGGACAGTTCAGTAGTAGAATTCTCACCTGCCATTTGGGGAACCCAGATTTGATTCCCGGCCCATGCGCTTCCCAAGCAAAGAAGCAAGCAAGCAAACAAATGAAAAATCAAACAAAAAAAATTCAACAAATGGTGCTGCAATAAGGGGATACTTGTATGGAAAAACAGTGAAATGTGACCCTAGCCATACAGCATACAAAGAAAAATAAAAAGAATTTGACAGTCTAACTCAATTAACAAGAATGCAGTGTTTAAAATGTGTACATGGGGCGGGCCACAGTGGCTCAGCAGGCAGAGTGCTTGCCTGCCATACCAGAGGATCTGGGTTCATTTCCCGGTGTCTGCCCATGTAAAAAAAAAAAAATCAAACAAAAAACACATGTACATGTATATGGTTTATAGTATATATATGTATATATATAACTAAAACATATCACAACATCACCTAAAAATTCGGGAGGGGAGAAATGGAAGTTGACTATTATAAAGTTCTAACACTATATATAAAGTGGTATTATATTACTTGAAAGTGTAGTATGATAAATTAAACATGCATTCTATAATACAGCAACCACAAAATAAGAAAACAAAGATCCATCATTAATGGATAAAAATAAAGAAGATACACTAAAATTATATAAAATATTCAATTAACTCAAAGAAAAGATAGAAAAGGAAAGGGGAACAAAGAACAGTTGGGATGAATAGAAAGCAAACAGGAAAAGTGACAAATTTAATTATAACCATATCAATAATCACATTAAATATAAATGGTCTAAATATTCCAATTAAAATCCAGAAGTTGTCATATTGGACAGAGATGCAACACTCATATATATGCTGCCTACAAGAAATGCTCTTTAAATAAAATACAAATAAGTTAAATGTAAAAGGATGGAAAAAGATATACTATTTTAACACCTATCAAAGAAAGCTTGAATGTCTTTGTTGATATCAGAGAAAGTAGATTTCAAAGTAAAGAATATTACTGGGAATAAGATCATTTAATAATAATAAAGGGGTCAATTCATCCAGAGGACATAACGATCCCAAATATTTATGTGCTTAATTATGGAGCTTCAAAATACATGAAGCAATAACTGATAGAATTGCAAGAGGGTATAAAAATTCACAATTAGAATCAAAGATTTCAACACTCCTCTCTCAATAATTGATTGAAAAGTAGACAGAAAAATCACTAAGGATTAGGAAGATTTTAAAAATACTTCAACCAACTTGACCTAATTGATGACTATAAAGTACTCTATTCAACAACAGCAAAATATATGTTGGATATTTATCAAAATAGGCCATATTCTGAGCTACAAAACAATTCACAATAAGTTTTAAATATTTTAAGTCACACAAAATACTTTTCTAACCATAATGGGTTTAAATTAGAAATAAATAACAGAGAACTTTCTGGAAAAATGCACAGATATTTTGAAATTAACACATTTTCAATATACCCCATGAATCAAAGGAGAAGTAAGCAGGAAATTAGAAAGTCTTTTAAACTGAATGAAAATTAAATCAATATTTATGGGATGCTGCCAAAGCAGTACTTAGAGGAAAACATATAGCACTAAATGTGAATACTTGAAAAGAAGCAAAGTGTTAAATCAATGACTATAACATGGATGGATCTCAAAATAGTAAGGCTAAGTAAAAGAAGCCAGACAAAAACACTGTGATCCCAATTTTATGAAATTCTAAAAAAGGAAAATATCAGGGCCTAGATTGTAAGCTCTTACAGCAGTTACATTTATTCCTTATTTCTAAATTCTGAGATGCTGTGCTCTTTGTGTATAATCTTGTATTTCCCTGTTAATTATGGGCACCTGAGTGGCACTGAAGACTCAGAGTTAGTTCTGCAACACTGAAAGTCAACATTACTCCACACAGCAATTGTTAAAGAAGCTGAAAAAGAGGAATGTTTTTCATTCCTCTTTTAGAGATATGAATGGAGCTGATCTGGTTCAGACTAAGTTTAAGCAGAATAGGGTAAAAGATGATATTATCTGTATTTTAAATCTTCAATTTCTGTGAGAGACCAAAGGGAAAGATGTTTACTGTGTCCAAAATTTAAATTTTCTGTAGCATGCTATCTAACTTAACTTGTCTAAACAGGTTATGTACATATCCTAAATACATGGAGCCTAGAGTAGGGAATAAGATCTTGTTATTCCGTATAGCTTAATGTAATAACCCTGATACATTTCAAAGTGTTTGGGGCAGAAAATAAAAAAGTATTTGCAAAATCCCTGAAGGAACTGTAAAAATATATACATCTATTAAACTTTTCCACCTGGGACATTCCTGATATTCTCTCAAGCATTACAGACTCCCAATGTAATAAACAAAGCCCTTGATCTTGAGGTATACCCTTATGAAACTTATTTCTGCAATGACAAAGCTAAGCCTATCAATTACTCCCAGAGAACCTCTTTTGTTGTACAGATGTGGTCTCTCTCCCTCTATGAGCCAGACTTTTCAAATATACTCACTACCTGCCCCCCTCCAAGTGGAACATCATTCCCAGGGGTGTAAATTTCCCTGGTAACATGGGACATGACTGCTAGGAATAAGACTGACCCTGGTACCTTGGGATTGACAATGCCTTCTTAACTAAAAGGGGGGAAAGAAATGAAACAAAATAAGGTTTCAGTGGCTAAGAGATTTCAAATAGAGTTGAGAGGTCATTTTGGAGGTTACTCTTATGCAAGCTTCAGCCAGATATTGCAAATTGCCATGGTATGCCAAATCCCAGCCAACAATATTCCTGAAAACCCTAAAGAATACCCTGGGCTCTACCTAAGACTCTATAGAAGTTTTATTTATTAAGCTTATTTTTGTAGAAACTTAAAATCTCCAGATTGTTTCTATACCAGATGTTCTAGTTTGCCAGCTACCAGAATGCAATATACCAGAAACAGAATGGCTTTTAAAAAGGGAAGTTTAATAAGTTGCTCATTTACAGTTCCAAGACTGAGAAAATGTCCCAATTAAAACAAGTCTATAGAAATGTCCAAGCAAAGGCATCCATGGAAAGATACCTTGGTTCAAGAAGGCCGATGAAGTTCAGGGTTTCTTTCTCAAGTGGAAGGGCACATGGCAAACACAGTCAGAGTTTCTCTCTCATCTGGAAAGGTACATGGTGAACATGGTCAGGGTTCCTCTCTCATCTAGAAGGGCACATGGCAAACATGGCATCATATGCTAGCTTCTTCTCCTGGCTTCCTGTTTCATGAAGCTCCCCAGGATGTTCCTTCTTCATCTCCAAAAGTCGCTGGCTGGTGGATTCTGCTTCTCATAGCTATGTCATTCTGCTCTGCTCTCTCTGAATCTCTTTCTCCAGAATGTTTCCTCTTTTATAGGACTTCAGAAACTAGTCAAGACCCACCCAAATGGGTGGAGACACATTTCCCCCAATCCAGATTAACAACCAATCTTGATTGTGTTACATCTCCAGGGAGATGATCTAATTAGCAGCCAGAATGCAATATACCAGAAACAGAATGGCTTTTTAAAAAGGGGAATTTAATAAGTTGCTTGTTTACAGTTCTAAGGCCAAGAAAATGTCCCAATTAAAACAAGCCTATAGAAATGTCCAATCAAAGGCATTCATCCAGGGAAAGACACGTTGGTTCAAGAAGGCCGATGAATTTCAGAGTTTTCCTCTCAAGTGAGAAGGCATATGGTGAACACAGTCAGGGCTTCTCTCTCAGCTGGAAGGGCACATGGCGAACATGGCATCATCTGCTAGCTTTCTCTCCTGGCTTCCTGTTTCATGAAGCTCCCTGGAAGGCGTTTTCCTTCTTCATCTCCAAAAGTTGCTGGCTTGTGGACTCTCTGCTTCGTGGCACTGCAGCACTCTCTGCTCTCTCTGAATCTCCTTCATTCTCCAAAATGTTTCCTCTTTTATTGGACTCTAGAAACTTATCAAGACCCACTCAAATGAGTGGAGACATGTCATCATCTAATCGAGTTTAACAACCACTCTTGATTAAATCACATCATCCAGGAAGATGATCTTATTACAGTTTCAAACATACAGTATTGAATAGGGATTATTTTAGCTTTATGAAATGGGGTTTTTATTAAAACATGGTTTTTCTAGGGGACATACATCCTTTCAAACCAGCACACCAGATAAGTTCTAAAACACAGAGGTACCAATCTCCTGTACATTAACCACTTGTGTTCTCTACCCCATAGTGTCGACACCCCTTTTCGGCATGCAGAAGTTAGAATGGTCATTCCCCAAATTCCCTGAAGACTGAGAGATGAATCAAATGAGAGGGTGCATTGTAACAGAGAAGTTAGGATTTAACAAATGATCATCACTACTGAATCATTACATAGATATTTCTTTTTTGCTTCTAGTGTTTTAGAATAAAGAAAGAAATACCTGAAATTGTTGAATTGCAACCCAGTAGCCTTGATCTTTGATAATGGTTGTATAACTGTATAGCTTTTATCTTGTGACCATGTGATTATAAAAACCTTGTGACTGATACCCCCTTTATCCAATATACAGTTAAATGAGTAATAAAATAAAGATATGCATGGGAAATGAAATCTGGAATATAGGGTACCTAGAGATAGACAAAAGCTAGAGAAGGGGTAGCAATTACCTAATATGCATAAAATTGTTAACGAGGTTAAATTTAAATGTCTGGGAATGGATAGAGGTGATGGTAGCTCATTCTTGGGATTATAAGAAATAGTAACATATTGTAGGTGAATTTGATTGAAAGCAGTTGTTTAAAGTCAAGTATGTAAATAAGTTCTTGCATGAACCACTACAAATGTAAAAAAATTAATAGATGGGCATGTGGGAAAAAACAGCTATTGCAAACTATGGACTATAGTTAACGGCAACATTTTAATAGTCTTTCATCAACAGTAACAAATTTACTGTTACTGGTGGTACTATGGGTCAACACTGAGACTGATAAAGGGTATGGGGGGATTTGGGCTTTTTTTTTTATTCTTATTTCTTTTCTGGAGTAATGAAGATTTCTAAAATCAATCATGGGGTTGTATCATTAACTGTGTGATGATACCGTAAGCCAGTGATTGTCTACTTCAGATAGTGTGTGAATACATCTCAATAAAATTGAAGGAGAAAAATCTTAGGAAGTACATATTTAATATTATTCCCATTTTACAGATGAGGGCATCTGGTAATAAGTCCAGATTTTTCTCAATAACTTACTACCTACTTCATTTGAATATTTTCAATAACTTACTTCCTACTTCATTTGAAAATTGTTCAATATTTACAGAGGATCAACTGTGATTTTAGATTCTAATCCCTACAGTGCTATCCCTTATGGACAGAATGTAAGAGGACCTCACCCCAAATAATCAAAACTCTGTTTACAATGAAAAGATTTTTAAAATGAACAAGAAAGCATTTTGGGCTAAGTGGAATATATAAACTTAGGTATGCAGTTGAGTGATCCAAGGTCTACTTGTTCTATATATAATTGTATTATAATTATAAATCACATACACATTTTAAATCACATACATAAAAAGTCCATTTGAAATATGTTACACTATCTAATTGCATGAAACAATTCTACCAATCACATCTCATGCCACAGCCACATTTGAGTGGTGACCACATTCCCCAGGGGCTTGTTGTAGAATTTCGGGTCCCACACCACACCTACAAAACCAGAGACTGCATTTTTACAAGATCTCCAGATGATTTCTGTCCACAATCAAAGTTGAGAAGAACTGATCTAACATAGTGACCCAGAGCAGATAATCTTCACTTTTAGCTAAATAAGTGCTGCTTTCCCTACAGTTAGCATCCCAAGCCAGAAGTAGCCAACCTCATATCATTACTGAGATTATTTTTTTCTTTTACTGCAGAGTAGTATTGCCTGTTAAGGGGATGGTCAAAATAGCTTATTCACAGCATCCACTACTTACCATTGTAAGCTTCTAACCTCAAAAATAATGACAAAATCTGTGTTCATTGTTTTTGTCTCCTTTTACACTAAATATATCAGAGAACCTCTATCTGCATCCCCTGCTGATGATGACAGTGGAAGTTTTGAGGAGCAGTGATCTCAACCCTAGCTCCATCTGGGCACCTTTGAAAAAATACCACTTCCCTGGCCTCGTCCCAAACAACTGAATCAGAACCAGGTTGAGAACCGGTTGTTAAGTAGAATCACCCGGGCGGCTTTTAAAGACCTCACTGCCCAAGGCACACTCTGGACCAATTCCATCAGATTCTCTGGGAGTGGAGCCTGAGCATCCATAGATTAAAAAAAAAGAACAACAAAACTCCCCAGAGAATTCTAATCTGCAGCCAAGGTGAACAAGGAGCTATCTGTTATTCAAAATAAAATGATGAAATGAAAGCTTTTGGAAGGACCTGAGAAACAGAAAAATATTTCCTGATATTTGAACATATATGATAGGTGGTTGTATATGCCCAGAAAAATTTCTGGAATCAAACAAGAAAAAGATCTTATTAATTATCCCAGGAGAATCCAGAAGGTTTGGAGGACGTTTACTTTTCCGTGTTTACCCTCCTTTTCTGCTGACAGTTTTAACCTCTTGCTTGAACTATTGGTGTTTAATAAGAAGAAGAAAATGAAAAAGAAAGGTCACCTTGAACCAGTTGGATGCTCTGTGTTTCCTTCCACATACCCATGTCACCTGCAGCTTAATCTTTCTTGCCAATTCCTGAGCCTTGGCTCTTTCCAACAACAACATGAATCCTTATAATTCTGCTCCCTCCTCCAGGTCCTGCCCTGGCATCTTGGGACACCTGGTAATGAACCTCATGTCTCCATCCCTTAATTCCCACAATGAGACTTTGGCAATTTCCCTTTCTCTGGTTGAGACCAACAGCATGGCCTCTGAGGTTGGTTCTTTCTATTGACAGCCTCCTGCTACCATTTAAAAGTTGATGTATTGAAACAGGCCCATATACCCCAGGGATGAATATTCCTAGGCACAATGTTTTCTTTGTTTTTAATTGAGACAGTCTATGTGCTCATTCGGCCCTAACCTTTTTGACTGGGTGTTTGGCAGTCTTTTACGTGGGGAGTGATGCCAGTGGCAGAGGTTCCAAACAGCATAATCTGTCAAGGCCTTTTTGAGTGCACCCTTTGTGCAATTGACCATTCTTTCATTCATTTAAATGCTTTCATTGAGCCTATTCTCCAGGGCTGGCATCTGCTAAGTGCTCAGCCACAAAGCTAAAATTTCTATCTGCAAAGAGCTTACCAACTAATGAGGAATTCAGACAGTCAAACTAACAAGTATACTAAAGGGTGATTCAAAAGAAGAGAAAAAAATGTAAGTTAAGCACCATCACTTACTGACTGGTCTTGGCTGATCTACTTCACGTTTTTGTGCCTCAGTTTTTCTCATCTGTTAACTAGAACCATTAATAGCACCAGCTGTTAGGGTTACAATGAATACTAAAAAAGTTATTATATATAAAATGCTTTGAATTGTGTTTGGTACATAATAGTCACCACACAAGTGTTCGCTCAGTAAAATAGATAAATTTAAAAACCATTATGAACAGAGGAGACAATCAGAAATGAATCAACCTATATATGATCAATTGATTTTTGACAATGGTGCAAAGGCAATTCAATGAAGGAAGGATTGTCTTTTTAACCAATGTCATTGGAACAGTTGGCCATCCACATACAAAAAAGTCAACCTTGGCCTACATCTCTCCTATTATCCAAAACTTAATTCAGGATGGATCACAGATCTAAAAGTAAAATCTAAAACTATAAAACTTCTAGAAGAGA
Source organism: Myrmecophaga tridactyla (assembly GCA_004026745.1). Lineage (NCBI taxonomy): Eukaryota > Metazoa > Chordata > Mammalia > Pilosa > Myrmecophagidae > Myrmecophaga > Myrmecophaga tridactyla. The sequence continues at coordinate 30,471 of PVIY010024495.1, forward strand.
AAAATTAGGAGAAAAACCTTTGTAGCTTTGTATTAGGTGATTATTTTTATATAGAACACAAAAAGCACAAATCATAAAAGAAAAATTTGATAAATAAGACTTCATCAAAATGAAAAACTTCTCTTTGAAAGGTCATTAAGAAAATAAAAACACAAGGCACAGGTAGGAGAAAGCACATATCTAATGAAGGAGTTGTATCCATAACATATAAAGAACTCTGAAAGCTCCATAAGAAAGCAAACAACTCATTTATAAAATGAACAAAAGATTTGAATAAACACTTAACCACTGAAGAGATATGGAAGACAAATAAGTACATTAAAAAAAAAGTTCAATATCATTAGTCAATAGGAGAATGTAAATTAAAACAATTGAGATACCATACATTAAAATGGCTTAAAATAAACCAGAAAAAAAAACACTGACAATTTTAAGTAGATGCAAAGATTGAAGCAACTGGAACTGTCATGCAATGCTAGTGATAATGCAAAATGGCACAGGGACTTTGCGATACAGTTTGGCAGCTTCTTATAAAGTAAAACACAAACCATAAGACCAGACAACACTTATTATTTACTCAGGAAAAATGAAACTACATATCCATGTGAAAACCTATATGCAAATGTTCATGGAAACTTTATTCATAATCTCCAAAGACTGGAAAGAGGCCCAAATCAGCTGGCAAATGGATAAACAAACTGTGGTACATCCATTCAATGGAGTACCACTCAGCAATTAAAAAAAAAGAGCAGACTACTGCTACATGCAGTAACATGGATAAATTGCAATTTGAACATGTTACATGAAAGAAGGCACAAACAAAATGCCACATACTGTATGATTCCATTTAAGTGACTTTCTAGAAAAAGCAAAAGTCCAGGAACAGAAATCAGATAGGGGTTGCCAGAGCTGGTGGTATTGGAAGGGAGTGCACTGACTGCACACGGGAAAGGGAATTTTTAGAGATGATAAAATGTTCTTCATTATGATTATGGTGGTGGTTGCACAATCATGTACATTTCTCAAAACTCTTAGAACTGTACACCTGCAAAGGGTAAATTTTATTGTATATAAATTATACATCAATAGACCAGAGAAAAATGATCCACAAAAGTAATTCATGCTTCTTGTAAAAAAATTAAAATATGTGGTTAAAAAGTAAAATGTCTACTGTTAACTGTTTATGTATGTGTGTGTGTACATGTATATTTAGTTTTGGTATTTATACCACTGTGTATATTTGTCAAAACAAATAGAACTACATACTTAAAAAGGATGAATTTTTCTGTATGTATATTATGCCTCAATAAATCTGATTTTTAAAAATTGAAAGCATGCACTAATGAGAACAAAAGAAAACAGAAACCACCTCAAGCAATTCAGCAACTGGATGGGAGGTTTGCACTTCATTGAACGTTGGATAACTGCTTATGGCCAGGAAGTTAAAATTTTAAGTACTCTCTTGAACTGACAAAGCCATTGAAAATCCACAGATAATTTTTTTGACATTGAAATGTATCATATAGCTTTTTAAGAAACGTATTTTTGGCCTAATTGTGTCATCCCTAGGCTAACATTAGTATTCCCGGAGCAGAGGCTGACTAGGTAAGTGTCAAAAGAGAAAGTCAGTACAATAAGCCAACCTAGGATTTAAAAAAAGAAAAGAAAGCTGCCTTGGGATGTCAGAAAGACTCCCGGAAAGAGATGATGATGCTTGAGTTATGTTTCAAAAGATAAGTGGAAGTTTATCTTTTAGGAATTGCTATTTGGTGGAAGTTCTCGGTCTATGGTTTAAAATGTACTCATCAAAATATTTATTAAGCACCTACCCTGGCATTTGGGGGCAATCATTCTCTGTTGTGGGGTCCATCCTGAGTACATGAGATGTTTAGCAGCATCCCTTGTCTCCACCCATGAGATGCCAGTAGCACCCCCTCCTCCAGCTGTGATGTCTGTTGGAAAGCAAAATCAGCCCTCCCGACCTACTGCGTTAGAGCACTGGGAACAAAAAGATGAGTATGTGAAAATTCCTCCTGAAGAAGCGGACCATCTCATAGTGGGGAATCCAAAGTAAACAGGACTTATTCTCAGCTAGTTCGTGTAGCAGGTCATTTTCAGCATGTGTATGTGTGTGTGTGTGTGTGCATGCATGCATTTTAAATAAGAAAGACCATGTGACTTAATGGTTAGACAAGCAGGCTCTAGAGACAGATTGCCAGTTTAAATTCTAGCTGTCAGGATTTAATATGTGATTTGGGGCATGTCACTTAACCTACAGCGGCTCCAGTTTCCCTGTTTGTAGAATATGGAACAAAAATGGGATCTTAGAGTAGGGAATTGTCAAAAGAATTAAATACCTAAGTATTGAAAAGCGCAGCCTCTGACACATGGTAAGAATGCAATAAATGTTAGCTGTTGTTGTTATAATTTCTCCCCATTGAAGGCTAAAAGCTCTTTGGAAGTAGGCACCGAGTTACAGGTAGAATGCATTAAGTATAGTGGATACTTCACAAGTATTTGAGGGAGGGAGGAAGGAAAGGAAGGAATGAATAAATAATGATATTGTCTGGTTATAAGTTACTCTCATCTACTAAATGGGCCAATTAATACCTACTGAATAGATTAGCGGTGGGAAGGAAATGGGATAATCCTTGAAAAGTGTTCAGCACAATGCCTGATACTAATCAGTACACAATAAATTTTAGTTGTTATTGTTAGTGTTATTTTACCATCAGTTGTCAGAAGGTTATCCTTATCAGAAGTGAATAAGGTTCTTCTGGGAAAGATTCTCAGATTCTGAAATTTTCTACACAGACCCTATCTCAAAAATTACACCAGGGAAATTCCCTTGGGGGCTACCAAGATCTGCCAGCAAGCTAGGTAGCTGTACTTCATTAATTTAAGCTTAGAGGAAGGAAAAAGAGGTGGAACTAATGGCAACTGTTTTGGCAGGAAGTTAAAACACCCACCCACCCAGACCATCTGTCTGCTCAGGCTCTGGTTTCATTGAACACCATGGAGACGAAAGATAAAGAAAATGAAAAAGAAAAAGAAAATTAAAATCTGCGTGCAAATCCTCTGAACTCTGGGCTCTGTATGGAGACCTCTCAACCCAGGCATGCCTTTGGAAGGTCCCAAGATGCTGGCCTTCCTTATCTGTGGCCAGGGATGGAGTCAGGAATATAGGGGGGAGATAAAAGGGACAGTTTCTGCAGTGGAGGGGAAAAGGGAGGGAGCCTGGCATCCTTGGGTATTATAATTTCTCCATGTAGAGCCAAAAGTTCCAAGCTTAGTTCCTTGTAAGAAGGGCGAATACCACTAACTTTTTTTTAAACATTTTTTATTATATAGTATAACATATAAACAAAGCAAAGAAATAAAAAAGCAATAGTTTTCAAAGCTCTCTTCAAAAAGTGGTCACAGGTTAGATCCCAGAGTTTGTCATGGGCTATCACATGATCCTCTCATATTTTTTCTTCTCGCTGCACCAGACTATAGGAGACTAGAGGGCTTAAATACTTTTTTATCATCACAATTGATTTTTTTCCTTTTTTGGGGAAACAATAACATATATTCAAAAAAGCTATAAATTTCAAAGCACAGCACCACAATTAATTGTAGAACATATTTCAGACCTTGACATGGGTTACAATTTCACAATTTTAGGTTTTTACTTCTAGTTGTTCTAAAATACTGGAGACTAAAAGAGATATCAGTTTAATGATTCAGCATTCATATTCATTTGTTAAGTCCTATCATCTATGTATACTTCCAACATCACCTTTGATCTTTCCATACCTGTCTTTGGGGTTGTTTGGGCTATGGAAATTCTAAATTTTTGCAATTGGAAGGGTCTGTCACTAATATGGGGTAGGGAGATGGAACCATCTGATGTTCCAGAGAGGCTGGGCTAGGTTTCAGGGTTTATCTGAACCAGGGACCCATCTGGAGGTTGTAGGTTTCTGGCAAGTTATTCTAGTGCCTGGAACCCTTCTGGAATCTTATATTTTGCCCTAGGTGTTCTTTAGGATTGGCTGGAATGGTCCTGGTTGGGGGTTGGCAGGTTATGACAGGTAGCAAGGTTGACCTGAAGCTTGTGTAAGAGCAACCTCTAGAGTAGCCTCTCGACTATTTGAACTGTCTCTGCCACTGATACTTTATTAATTACACTTCTTTTCCTCCTTTTGGTCAGAATGGTATTGTTGATCCCATGGTGCCAGGTCTGGATTCATCCCTGGGAGTCCTCTCCCACGTCACCACGGAGGCTTTCACCCCTGGATGTCATGTCTCACATGGGGGGAAGGGCAATGATTGCACTTGCAAAGTTGGGCTTAGAGAGACTAAGGCAACATCTGAGCAACAACAGAGGTCCTCCAGAAGTAACTCTTAGGCATGCCTAGAGGTAGTCTAAGTTTCTCTGCTACTTATGTGAGCTTCACAAGAGTAAGCCTCATGATCAAGGACATGGTCTATTGATTTGGAATATCCCTAAAGTTTGATACAGTAACAGGGGATTCCCTGATGATAAGGTTTAATAATTCCTTAGTCTTTCTATAAAACTATGCAGATAGGTTGAATTAGATTATGTACTACAGAAAATTTCAGTTCCAGATCAAATAAACCTTTCTTCCATTGGTCTCAAAGAGTATGTGCAGTTCCAAAATATAGACACTGTCTTCCTTACCCCTATGTTCTGAATTACTTTAACCCCAACCTGTTCGGCTTCGTTCTTGTTTCTAAATATCAGGTTATATATATAAAACAGCCTCTCAAAATCCAGAATAATAATAATATAATATATAATAATAATAACCACTCTGGAGTTAATGTGTCTGCTCTAAAAGCTTGCAATCTAGGCTCCTATTTTCTTATAAGCATTTTCTAAAGGTGACCATTGTTATTTTTTTGTTTTTGGCTTATTTTGTCTCACCAAATGTCCCACATGTTCATTCACATTGTTGTATGCCTCATGACTTTGTTCCTTTTTGTAGCAGCACAACCTTCATTCATAAGTATACACCATTGTTCACCAATCTACTTCTCCATCAGTGCATCCTTCAGTCAGCTGCATTCATCGGGCATCATGTAGAGGGCCCAAAGTCCACAGTCCATCAACATCCTCAATTTTCGATCATTTCATTATTCCCAAGACACAGAAAACCAACAAATACACCCTCACCAAATAGGAAATCTGAAACTCCTCTTAAATCTTGTCCCTCACCCCATTATTTACCTCTGCTGCAGCTGTGGTAGTGCTGATGGTTTCCTTTTGAACATAGCTCATAGCATGCAATAGTAGTTTTCCCTCTGTACCCTGGATTTAAATGCTCTTTATACAAGAATCATATCTTTGAAGTAATTCTTACAAGAACTCATTCATATTTCTGGTGTGACTCAGTGTGACACGTAGTACAACCCCTTTCAATCTTGTTCATCTTCAATATGGTAACATTACTGCTAGATCCACTAAAGAATCACCTTCACTCCTATCTATTCCTTTTCACTGGATTTCAGCCTCATTAGCTAATGGTTCACGCATCTCTAGCTTCTATGTATCTCTAAGTCCCTTATTATAAGCCTCTGATTATACTTTTTTGCTGGTCATAAAAGTGGAATCATATAGAACCTGTCCATTTCACTCAGCATTATGTCCTCAAGGCTCATCCATGCTGTCATGTGCTTCAGCATAAATGTTTATGCTCCCTATCAAGGAGCTCCAAAGTACATGAGACAGACATTGGCAAAACTGAAGGGAGCAATATATAATATTCCATCATATATATATGTATACCACATTTTGTTGATCCACTTGTCTGTTGATGGGCATTTGGTTTGTTTCCATCTTTTGGCAATTGTGAATAATGCTGCTGTGAACATCAGTGTGCAAATGTCTGTGTCATTGCTTTCAGCTTTTCAGGGTATATACCAAGTAGTGCTATTGCTGGGTCATAGGGCAACTCGCTATTTAGTTTCCTAAAGAACCGCCAAACAGTCTTCCATAGTGGCTGCAACATTATACATTCCCACCAGCAGTGCATAAGTGTCCCAGTTTCTCCACTTCCTTTCCAACTTTTATAGTTTCTGTTTGTTTCATAGCAGCCATTCTTATAGATGCAAGGTGGTACTTTACTGTAGTCTTGATCTTCATTTCCCTTATAGCCAGTGAAAATGAGCATCTCTTCATGTGCTTTTGAGCCATCTGTATTTGTTCTTCAGAAAAATGCCTATTCATACCTTTACCCCATTTTACAATTGAATTGTTTGTTCCTTTGTTGTTGAGTTGTGTGATTTCTTTGTATATACAGGAAATCGAACTTTTGTTTGATATGTGATTTCCAAATATTTTCTCCCATTGAGTTGGCTGCCTCTTCACCTTTTTGACAAAGTCTTTTGAGGTGCAGAAGCATTTGATTTTGAGGAGTTCCCATTTACCTATTTTTTCTTTTGTTGCTTGTGCTTTGGATGTAAAGTTTAGGAAGCTATCTCCTATTACTAGGTCTTGAAGATGTTTCCCTGCATTTTCTTCTAGAAGCTTTATGGTGCTAGTTCTTATATTTAGGTGTTTGATCCACTTTGAGTTAATTTTTGTGTAAGATAGGGGTCCTCTTTCATTCTCTTGGCTATTGATATCCGGTTCTTCCATGCCCAATTATTGAAAAGACAATTTTGTCCCACTTCAGAGGATTTGGGGGCCTTGTCAAAAACCAGTTGACCAGCACAGGGAAGGGGCCAAGATGGCGGCTTAGCAATGTGTGCGTTTTAGTTCGTCCTCCAGAACAACTACTAGATAACCAGAAACAGTACAGAACAGCTCCCGGAACCACGATAGTGACAGGAAACATAGCGCGCCCAGGTCTGGACAGCTAGACCGACGGCAACTCGCCGGAACCGTGAGTTCCCCAAAGCCGCGGTGGCCGGCGCCCGGAGCCCCTCCCCCATAGGCGGCTTCTTGGAGGGAAAGGAAAGAGACTTACAGTAGTGGGGATTGAATCCACCCAAGGGCCAATTGCGGCATTAATAAACAAATTATGATTACTGAAAATAGGCCCCCAGCCACGCAAAACTGGGCAAGTCAGAAGTCGCTTATTGGGCTAACCGAAAAAGAGGAAAGGAGACAAAACGGGGGTTTTCGTGGCTGTTTCTATGGAGGCTTGGCAGCCTCTGGATTCAGCGGCGGGACTTCTTGGGCTGCAACTGCCCCAAGCATAGGCGGAAACAGACTGCTTTCAGGGCTGTCTCCCACATGAGCCTTCCCGAGGGGAGGGGTGAAGCCCAACTTAGGTGGAATCCCTCTCTCAAGGAACTCAGACCCCAGGGCTTGGCAAATTGAAGCCATTAAAACCAGCCTACAACCTCTCCTCTGTCTCAACCACGCCTCCAGCAGGGAGAGCCTTCCAAAGTTAAAGGAGACACGACATCTTTTGCTGGTGGGACCCGCAGGCAGACAAGCGCCACATACTGGGCAGGATAAGAAAAACAGAGCCCAGAGACTTCACAGGAAAGTC
>PVIY010024496.1:0-28722 GCA_004026745.1 Myrmecophaga tridactyla
CAATGTTATAGAAACCATATATACATATATACACATATATATGTGTGTATATATGTGTGTGTATGATTGTTTGTCATGATTTTCAAGACTCACATTTACATTAGCAGAAACAAATGAACATTTTTTGCTTTTCCCAGTAATTTGTATAACTGTCCTTTAAATATTTTCTCCCTGTATTGTATTTCTGGCCTTCCTTTACCACTCTGTGCAAACACCCCTCTTTGACTTCAGACGGATAGCATGTATAGTACTCTCTGACAGCCATCCCAGACCCTGGAGGGAGAAAACTTTACCAGCTGTAGTCTGTCTCTAGCTTTCTACTCCAGTATTTGTGTGAGTATGTGGTAGCTTCCTATTACATATAACTTGTAAATAAATAAATAACGATATAATTAAGTTTTATTTCTATTTTAAGTAATTGATTTTGAGACCTAATAAAATATTATGCTATCATTTGAGCATTAGTTTCATTTATTTCTGAATAAAATGAAGTAACAATGTCTCATTATATTTGGGGGATTTGCCTTAACAAAACATGGGAATATACTGAGGCACAAAGAAACTGATTATGTTACTGAAATATCTAATCACTAAATTTTCACCACTTCTTGATAGCAAACAGTACAGAATTGGCTTCTGCTCCCCTAAATTCTCCTAAAAATCATCTAGTAAAAAATCTGTACCCTTTAAGAAGACACCTTCATCATCTTCCCCTAAATGAAGAGCTAGCTCAAAAAGTTTCCCTTGGGTGCATTCTCATTTGTTTCATAAGCTAAGTTAACCTTAGTCTTTATTTTATCTGGATTGCTTTATCTTGATGGACATTTCTGGTGGATATTGACAATTCTAGAGCTTCCATTGAGATTTTGTTGAGACCCTTGCTGCCACAGATGGATATACCCGTAACTAAGAAGTAATGTGTCCATTTAAATCCACACTTAGGGTGAGTAGGGAAGTTATCACTGAAACTGTGCCCCAAATATTTCACTGAGAACTTCAAAATTCTTTTTTCTTCCTTTCTTTTAAGACTAAAGGCTTCAAAATTCTGGTTATCTGATCTGATTTGTACTCATTTTCCTTGATGAAGGACCTACAAATCATTGGTTATTATTATCCTCTATGTGTCTGTGTATGTGTGTTGACAAGAGGGAGTCTAAAACTTATATAGTTCCTGATGAATGTATCTTTCCAGCTGGACCTAAAGATTAAAACTTCCTCTTGGACTAATATCTATACTAGGGCAAATTTTGCTTTGTGTCATTCAACAACACATTGCTAACACTCCCCATATATATATACATACTTCCCTTCATTTTATGTATATATATATACTTTGTGTGTTGAGGTGGTGGGGGGATTGTGTAAAATCAGCTTTTAAATACATTTCATCCCCACAGATTACATCTGCCAAGGGATCTGTTGATTTCTCAGATCCACAGGCAGAAGCAGTTTAACTTTAGGGTTAAGGATCAAAGCTATGCACAATAGATACTTTTGTTTTTGACTGAGAATCAGCCACTTTCTTCTAGATTATCTGCTGATAAATTTGTGCTACCTCCTGGCACTTGCTTCTATATTTTTATTCTGGCATTTATATCTCTGAAAAACATGACTTCTGAAGTCATTTAGAATTTTAGAATTGCAACAGCCACTTTGGAGAAGTTCTGTTACCAGCAAAATTGTTTATTTGCTCTTTGGAACAAAATGTTGGGGTAGGGAGTCCTCATGGGGGAATAATGTGCCTTGTTTATATAAGAAAGAGATTACTTTGTTTAATAGAGAAGGCCTGCCTATTTCTTTTTCTGCATCCTTAGGATTGAGAAGTGCCAAATTCTAATAATAAAGTCTTGATGGAGTTATAAAGGGACTGATTTTTTGTTTAAACCAGCTAAAGTGACTTTCTCTCTCTCAACAAAATTAATTTTGCTGCAAATATGACTTCTTCTAGTCTTGGAAAAGGACAAAAATTAGCCTCTAATAGGGAACCTCAACTTCTTGAAGCTCTGTCTGTAGCTGTCTATATGGATAAAGTAATCCAGATAAAATAAAAACTAAGATTAATTTAGCTTATGAAACAAATGAGAATGCACCCAAGGGAAACCTTTTGAGCTAGCTATTCATTTAGGGAAAGATGATGATGGTGTCTTCTTAAAGGGTGCAAGTTTTTTACTAGATGATTTTTAGGAGGATTTAAGGGAGCAGAGGCCAATTCTGTACTGTTTGCTATCAAGAAGTGGTGAAAATTTAGTGATTAGATATCTCAGTAATATAATTCATTTTTCCCCTCTCCCTCTCTTTTTCTTCTCTTTTAGGAAATTAATTCATCAAAAAAATGCTCACATTCTGAGAATAAAATGCAGTAGACATAGCTATAACACTACACAGGGAAAAATATAAGTTTTTGTACAATCTAATGGTGTGAGCTCCTACTTCCATCAGCTTTTACGATCTTGGTATGTTAAGGGTTTATATGCATTTGAAATTAGAGAATTAAAGTATTTCCTATTTCTAACAAAACAAATAGCTTTTCAAAATTTTAATTTTCCTTGTTGGAAGTGGCTTTATAAAAGAGAAACAATTAAATTATGTCATTGGCTTGTTTACTATAGTACATGGTAAGAAAGAAAGCACTACACTCAGAATTTTCATTGGTTTTAAGAAAAGATTTATGTGTTGTTCCTGATTTTATCAAACCTTAAAAATAATGCTAGCACAGCATCTTAGTTTGTATAAGAATAAGAATAAAGTTTATTTTCTTGGGAAATAACTTTTAAAATTTCTTACATTGATTTTATGGGTCAGGTAAATGATTCCATGAATTAAAACTACAAAAACATAAAATTTTGTTTATTCAAAGAAATTATAATAGTGAAGTCTTTTAAAGGAGTTTCATCTTCTGAAATTTAAAATTTTTTTAAATCCTAAAAATCATGGCCTCTTAACCTATCAATTTTATATTGCAATATCCAGATCTTTGATTGCTTAATATTTTAAATTAATATTAAATGTAATTAATAGATCATAATCTTGCCTAACTTGACAACATAATTTTAATATATCTGTGGTGTCATTCCATTTATCATAGAGTAGCTATCAGTTTATAATTTTTTAAAATAAGGCATACCTCATACCCATTGGAATGGCTATTATTAAATAAATGGAAAAGAACAAATGCTGGTGAAGATACAGAGAAATAGAAACTCTTGCACTTTGTTGGTGGGAATGTAAAATGATGTGACCACTGCAGAAAATAGTTTGGTAGTTCCCCAAAAAGTTAAACATCGAACTACCATATGACCTAGCAATCCCTTTTTAAGTATATACCCCAAAGAAGTAAAAGCAGGGATTTAGATATTTGTACACCAATGTTCATAGAAACATTATTCACAGTAGCCTAAAGGTAGAAGCAATCATATATCCATCAGCAGATGAATGGATAAACAAAATATGATATAAAAATATACAATGGAATATTACACAACCTTTAAAAGGATCAAAATTCTCCACATAGTACTATGTGCATAAACTTTAAAGACATTATGTTGAGTAAAAATGTCATATAAAAAAGAACAAATATTGCATGATTGAAGTTATATGAAGTAGCAAGAATACGGAAACCCATAGAGACAGAAAGTGGAATCGAGATGGATCCAAGTCTTGCTACTGTGGGTCTATAGAGAATGCAAGAGAGAGAGAAAGTCATGGGAAACAGCAAGAAGCTGAAAGTAAGTGGAACGTGGAAGACAAATGAGAAAGCACTGCCATGTGACAGAAAAGCCAAGGACCAAGGATCATTGGTAGCCAGCTCAAGGATGCCAAGGACTTCAGAGAGAAAGCATGACTTTGCTGATGCCTCCTTTTTATACTTCTCCTAGCCTTAAAATCATGAGCCAATACATTCCCAGTTGTTTAACACAACCCATTGCATTACCATTATTTTAGTAGATGGGAAACTAAAACACACAACAATCCCATTTCTAGGAATAAACAAGAACAAATTGAAAGCAGGCATTTGAACAGATGTCTGCACTTCTATGTTCACAGTGACCATTAGTCAGATTCATGTCAGATTCATGTGTCAACTTGGCCAGCTCATAGTGCCTAGTTGTCTAGTTGGGCAAGTGCTGGACTGTTTATGAGGACATTTCATGGACTTAAATCATGATCACATTGGCTACATCCACAGCTGATTGCATTTGTAATCTGGTAAGGGGAGGGTCTTCTGCAATGAGTAATGCTTCATCTAATCGCTGGAAGGTTTTTAAGGAGAGTTCAGAAGAGACAGTCACTCTTCCTGCTTCAGCTGGTGAACCTCTCCTGTGAAGTTCATCCAGACCCTTTGTTAGATTCTCCAGCTTCACAGTCTACCTTAAAGACTTTGGACCCTTACATTCCCACAGTTGCCCAACCAGCCTCTCTGAGAGTTTGTTGAGGCCCTTTATTGGTTGCCAGCTTGTGGCTTGCCCTACAGACCCTAGACTCTGCATTCCCATGGTTACATGAGACACTTTTATAAATTTTGTATCTATGGATATCTCCTGCTGATTCTGTTTCTCTAGAGAACCCTAGCTAATGCAGCTTGGTACCAGGAGTGGTTCCTAAAAAAAACATAATCTTAAAAATTAGTTCTTACAATTGGTTTTCTACTCTGACTGGACTCACAGGCACTAACAACTCAGTTTCCCATAATCAGAATAATACTGCCAATCCATGGGGTGAGTTGGCAAAAGAGATAGTCAAATTATCATCTTTGGATTCTTCTAATCCTTCACTTGTATGATGCCAGACTCTGGGTGATAATGTTTTTGACAACTTAATGGAGATTTGTGGAAATAGGAGGTAAACACAGGTTGGCTGTCTGTGTTAGATATGCTGTATATGTTAACAAAGGAAAGGGATGAGCTGAAGGCTTCAAACAAGAAGCTTACATGCCGTCTGACAGATTTAGATGTTTCTTTGAATGCCCTGAAGGAACATCTTATTTCCTGCAGCCACAGACTTGAGATATCAGAAAGTCAAACTCAGAATCTTATTGTTAGAGCAACTTTACAACATAAACTGAAATCTCAATCTTGCATGGTGTCAGATGTTAAAGTGGGGGGATTGATTGGAAAGGAGTGAGCCTCTGAATACTGGAATGGTGACATAGGGGTTAGTAATGATGTCAGTGGAGAGACTGAAACCCTAGATCATGCTGAGCCTTTTATAGATACCCTGAGGTCATATCTGCCCCACCTCCAGCCTGTCCTGAGGAGTTGGCCACCCAGCCTCCATCTGAAGGGATTAGTTCCAGAGTGAGAAATCACATATTACCAGATGAAGCAGCCAATGAATGCTCTCAAGCAAATGACTTGGAAGATAGTTCTAATTCTTTTCATGACCCACCCCCACTACCCCTCATTTCTTCCAGACTTATAATTACACGAAAGTCCCAACAGGCCCCAAAAGAGGAGGTACAAAGTGTCACCCATGAGGAGGTTCATTGTATTTCAAAAGAACTGCATGAATTTTCCAATTTATATAGACAGAAATCCAAGGAATATGTGTGGAATATATTTTAAGGGTGTGGGATAATTTTGGGAGGAAAATAAAGTTGGATCAGGCTGAATTTATTGATATGGGCCCACTAAGCAGAAATTCTGCATTCAATGTTATAGCTTGAGGGGTTAGAAAATGCATTAACAGTTTGTTTGGATGGATGGTTCAAGTGTGGATGAAAAGGTGAACAGCATTACCTGAGGTTGAAATGCCAGAACTGCCCTGGTATAATGTAGATGAGGGAATCCAATGGCTTAGAGAGATTGGATTGTTAGAGTGAATTTATCATGGAAAACTTGCTCATACACCCCAGGAATGTCCAGAGGATGTACCTTTCACCAAAACCGTGATAAATAAATTTGTGAGAATAGTTCCATCATCCCTGAAGAGCTCTGTAGTCACCCTTTTCTGTAGATGATTTTTTTACTGTGGGACATATTACTGTGGGAACTGCTGTCACTGAGCTGAAATCCTTAAACACAATAGGGATGATTGGATCCCAAGCTAGCAGAAGCCAGGTGGCAGCAATTAATTGCCAAAGACAAGGTGAACATGGCTATCATAATGGACAGCAGACTCAAAGCATGAGTCAAAATAATCTGACTCACAGAAACTTGTGGCTTTGCCTAGTAGATCATGGGGTACCTAGAAGTACAATAGATGAGCAGTCTGCTAAATTCTTTTTTGAGCTGTATAAAAAAAAGAGTTCTAGGTCAAGTGAACAAGTCTAACTTGAATTACAAAAACAGAGTCATGACCCTTAATAAATTTCCAGACTTGAGAGAGTTTATAGACACAGAGCCTCTTGATTGAGGGGGAGACCAGGTCACTTTGGGAAGAACACAAATGTGAATTCTTGATCTTCCTCCAAGCCTTCCCCAAGGAGACTGAAGGCCTTTTACCAGGGTAAATGTGCACTGGGGAAAAGGAAATTATCAGATATTTTGGGGATGTTTAGACACTGGTTCAGAAGTGATACTAATTCCAGGAGATGAAAAACATCACTCTGGTCCACCAGTCAGAGTAGGGGATTCTGGGAGGTCAGGTGATTGATAGATTTTTAGCTCAGGTCTAGCTTACAGTGGGTCTAGTGGGCCCCCAGACCCATTCTGTAGTTATTTTCCCAGTTCCAGAATGCATAATTGGAATAGATATACTGAACAACTGGCAGAATCACCATATTGGGTCTCTAACTCACGGAATGAGGGTTGTTATTGTAGGAAAGGCCAAGTGGAAGCCACTAGAATTGTCCCTACCTAGCAAAATAGTAAATCAGAAGGAATACTGTATTCCAGGAGGGATGGCAAAGATTACTGTCACTCTTATGGGCTTGAAGGATGCAGGGGTGGTGATTTCCACCACATCCCCATTCAACTCTCTTTTTTCACTTGCAGAAAACAGACAGGTCTTGGAAGATGACAGTGGATTATCATAAACTCAACCAGGGGGTACTCCAATTGCAGCTGCTGTTCCAGATATGGTATCACTGCTTGAGCAAATCAGCACATCCCCTGGTACGTAGTATGCAGCTATTGATCCGGCAAATGCTTTTTTTCTCAATAGCTGTTAGTAAGAACCATCAGAAATAGTTTGCTTTCAGCTGGTAAGGTCAACAATATACTTTCACTGTCCAAACTCAGGGCTCTATCAACTCTCCAACCCTATGCCACAATCTTCCTGGAAGGAGGGAACTTGATCATTTCTCCTTCCCACAAGACATCACACTGGTCCATTACATTGATGACATCATGTTGATTGGACCTAGTAAGCAAGAAGTAGCAACTACTCTAGACTTATGGGTAAGACATTAATGTCAGAGGATGGGAGATAAATCCAATAAAAATACAGGGCCCTTCCACATCAGTGAAATTTCTAAGTGTCCAGTGATGTGGGGCATGCTGAGATATCCCTTCTAAGGTGAGGTATACGTTGCTGCATCTGGCCCCTCCTATGACCGAAAAATGGGCACAATACCTAGTTGGTGTATTTGGATTTTGGTGACAGCATATTCCTAATTTAGGTGTGCTACTCCAGCCCATTTATCAAGTGACCAGAAAAGCAGCTAATTTTGAGTGGGGATATGAACAAGAGGAGGTTCTGTGACAAGTCCAGGCTGCTGTACAAGTTGCTCTGCCACTTGGGCCATATGATCCTGCTGATCCAGTGGTGCTGAAAGTGTCAATGGTGAATAGAGATGCTGTCTGGAGCCTTTGGCAAGCCCCTATAGGAGAATCACAATGAAGATGCTTAGGATTTTGGAGCAAAGCCTTATCATCTGCTGCAGCTAACTACTTTCCTTTTGAGAAACAGATTTTGGCCTGCTACTGGTCCTTAGTAGAGACTGAAATTAACCATGGACTACCAAGTTACCATGAGACCTGAGTTGCCTATTGTGCGGGTTTGAAAAGATGCACCCTAGAAAAGCCATGTTTTAATCCTGATCCCATTTTGTAAAAGCAGCCATTTCTTCTCATCCCTATTCAGCACTGTATATTTGAAAATGTAATTAGATCATCTCCCTGGAGACATGACTCAATTGAGAGTGGTTGTTAAGCTAGATTAGGTGGAGACATGTCTCCACCCATTTTGATTGGTCTTGATTAGTTTACTGGAATCCTATCAAAGAGGAAACATTTTGGAGAATTTGGGAGATTCAGAGAGGTCAGAGAATGCTGCAGCATCATAAAGCAGAGAGTCCATCAGCCAGTGACCTTTGGAGATGAAGAAGGAAAACACTTCCTGGGGAGCTTCATGAAACAAGAAGCCAGGAGAGAAAGCTAGCAGATGATGCTGTGTTCACCATGTGCCATTCCAGCTGAGAGAGAAGCCCTGACTGTGTTCACCAAATGCCTTCTCACTTGAGAGAGAAACCCTGAACTTCATTGGCTTTCTTGAACCAAGATATTTTTCCCTGGATGTCTTTAATTGGACACTTCTAAAGACTTGTTTTAATTGGGACATTTTCTTGGCCTTAGAACTGTAAACTATCAACTTATTAAGTTCCCCTATTAAAAAGCCATTCTGTTTCTGATATATTGCATTCCAGCAGCTAGCAAACTAGACCCACCAAGCCATAAAGTTGGGTGTGCACAGCAGCACTCCATCTTAAAATGGAAATGGTATATATGAGATAGGGCCAGATCAAAACGTGAAGGCACATGAAAGTTACATGAGGAAGTGGCCCAAATGCCCATGGTCTGCACTTGTGCCACATTACCTTCTCTTTCCTACACCAGAGCTATGGCCTCTTAGGGAGTTCCTTACAGTGAATTGACTGAGGAAGAGAAAACTTGAGCCTTCTTAACAGATGGCTCTGCATGATATGCAGGTACCACCCAAAAGTGGACAGCTATAGCACTACAACTCCTTTTTGGAATGTCCCTGAAGGACAGTGGTCCTTCCCAGTGGGCAGAACTGTAAGCAGTGTACCTGTTGTTCATTTTGCTTGGAAGGAGAAATGGTCAGTCAGTATACTGACTGATGGGCTGTTGCTAATGGTTTGGCTGGATGGTCAGGGACTTGGAAAGAGCATGGTTGGAAAATTGGTGACAAAGTGGTCTGGGGAAGAAGTATGTGGATAGACCTTTCTGAGTAGGCTAAAAGCATGAAGATATTTGTGTCCCATATGAATATGCAACAGAGGGTGACTTCAGCAGAGGAAGGTTTTAATAATCAAGTGGATAAGATAACCCATTCTGTGGATAACAGTCAATGTTTTCCCCAGCAACTCCTGTTATTGCCCAATGGGCTTATGAACAAAGTGTTCATTGTGGTAGGAATGAAGGCTATTCATGGGCTCAGCAACATGGACTTCTACTCACCAAGGCTGACCTGTTTACAGTCACTGCTGAGCGCTGAATTGCTAGCAGCAGAAACAAACACTCAGCCCCCAATATGGCACCATTCCCTGCAGTGATCATTTGGCTACATGGTGGCAGGTTGATTACATTAGACCGCTCCTACATGGAAGGGGCAGCAATTTGTTCTAACTGGAATAGAAGCATACTCTGGATATGAGTTTGCATTCCCTGCATGCAATGCTTCTGCCAAAATTACCATACATGGACTTACAGAATACCCTATCTATCATCATGATATTCCACACAGTATTGTTTCTGATTAAAGAACCCACTTCACAGCAAATGGAGTTCAGAAATGGGAATGTGATCATGGAATTCTCTGGTTTTCCCATGTTCCCCATCATCCAGAAGCAGCTGGATTAATAGAATTGTGGAATGGCCTTTTGAACATTCGATTACAAATACCTTGCAGGGCTGATGTTCTCCAGGAGGCTGTGTATGCTCTGAATCAGCATCCACTGTATGGTGCTGTTTCTCCCATAGCCAGGATTCATGGGTCCAGGAACCAAGAGGTGGAAATGGGAATGATGCCACTCACTATTACCCCCAGCGATCCACTAGGAAAATTATTGCTTCCTGTCCCCGTGACCTTGAGCTTTGATGGTCTACAGGTTTTAGTTCCAGAAGGGGGAGTTCTTCTACCAGGAGAAACAATGATTTCATTGAACTGGAATTTAAGACCGCCACCTGGTCACTTTGGGGTACTCATGTCCCAGCATCAACAAACCAAGAAGAGGATTACTTTACTGGCTGGGGTGATTGATCCTGATTACCAGGGGGAAATAGGAATGCAACTATACAATAGAGGTAAAGAAGATTTTTCCTGGAATATAGGCGATCCCCTAGATCTGTTTTCTAGTACTACCATGCCCTGTGATTAAAATCAATGGGAAATTGCAACAATCCAATCTAGGCAGGACTGCCAATGGCTCTCAAATTTCAGGAATGAAAATTTGGGTCACCCCACCAGGCAAAGAACCATAGCCAGCTGAAGTGCTCACTGAGGGTAAAGGGAAAATGGAATGAGTACTGGAAGAAGGTAGTGATAAATATGAACTATGACCACATGATCAGTTACAGAAATGAGGACTGTAATGCTGTTTTGTTCATGTTATAGTATTTAAGTTGTAGGATATCAAGTTTAAGAATGAATATTACCCAAGGATTTGCACCCTAATCTGGATAGATTTAATGCCTTACTGACTGTATGTGGGACAGTTGAGTATTGTTAGGTAAGGAAAAAATGTATGTTATTGTTTTCTATTTATAGATTGAGTACAGTTTAAGGTGATATGTATAGCTGCCACATTGAGAATGGGTGGACCATAATGGTCAGATTTATGCATCAACTTGGCCAGCTGGTGGTTCCCAGTTGTCTGGTCAGACAAGCACTGGCCTGTTGCTATGAGGACATTTCATGGACTTAAATCATGATTACATCAGCTTCATCCACAGCTAATTGCATTTGTAATAGGCTAAGGAGAGTGTCTTCTGCAATGAGTGATGCTTAATCTAATCTCCAGAAGGCTTTTAAGGAGGATTCAGAAGAGACAGTCACTTTTCCTGCTTCAGCCAGTTAACCTCATCTGTGGAGCTCATCCAGACCTTTTGTTGGAGTCACCAGCTTCACAGCCTTCCCCCAGACCTTGGACTCTTAGTTGCCCAGCCACCCTCTCCTGAGAGTTCATTTAGGACCTTCATTGGTTGCCAGCTTGCAGTCTGTCCTACAGACCCTGGACTCTGTATTCCCATGATTACATGAGACACTTTAATAAATTTTGTATCTATGGATAGCTTCTGTTTCTCTAGAGAACCCTAGCTAATACAGTGGCATTATTCACAACTGCCAAAAGATGGAAGCAACCCAAATGTCCAACAAAAGATAAATAGGTAAATAATATATGGTATATATATACAATGGAATATTGTACAGCAGTTGGAAAAAATGAAGTTCTGATACATGCAACAACATGGATGGACCTTGAAGACATCACAGTGAGTGATATAAGCCAGACAAAAAAGGACAAATATTGTATGATCTTATTTAAATGAAATAGAATAACCAAATTATTATATTCAGAAAGTGGAATTCAGGTTATTAGGACCTGGAGTAGAGGTAGGCTGGGAGTTAATGTTTAATGGGTACACAGTTCTGTTTGGGGTCATGAAAAAGTTAAGGCAATGTATGATGATGATGGTAATGTGATATTGTGAGTAATTAACACCACTGTATTATATATTTAAATGTAGTCAAAAGGGAAATCTTAAGTTTTATGTATGTTACTATAATAAAAGTTTTTTTAAAAAGATAGTCTGGGGGTGGCCAAGGTGGCTGAGTAGGCAGAGTTCTCTCCTGCCATGCCGGATACCCAGGTTCAATTCCCAGTGCCAGCCCATACAAAAAAGATAAAAAAAGATAATCTATAGGACTGCACAACACAGTGAACCCTAATGGAAATGATGGGCAATAGTTAATATTATAATTATAATAATAGTGTTTCATCAATTGTAACAAAGTTATCACTTTATTGAAAAGTGGTAGCAATAAGTAAAACTGTGTATGCAAGGTAGGGTATATGGGAATTCTGTACTTTCCACATGATTTTTCTGTTTACCAATAACTAATCTAATTTTTAAAAATATGTCAGAAATTATTGTGGGCACAGTCTAGTGAGAAGCACCTTTTATAGTTTTTCTCAATCTTTTTCTTCCAACTGAAAGTACCAATTATCAAACACATGTGGACTACAACTCAAAGATTTAAGCCCCAAATAAACTACTGAGTGTACTGAAAAATCAAACAAATAATATACTTGTGTTTATTTACCAAATGAAAGAAACATTGGAACAACTTAATTAGAAAAAAGAAGACTTTATTTCTAGGCTTATATATCCTTGAAACTTTGTGATATTCCTAATATATTTATCAACTAAATTAGAGAGATAGAGATTTTTTTTAATGGTCTCACTGTTCATATCTTATCCATAATCCCAGAATAATTAGTGAAGAACAATCCTCAGTTTATGTTAAAACTCAATATAAGAATCAATTCTCTTCTGTTCTGATTAATACAAAAAATCAGCCAGATATTTCCAATGTTATCCCCAGGAAGTACTGAGTCTCTTCTATTGCCAAGCAAGTTCTACATGATCTTAAAATAGTAGATTGGAAGTATTTTGACAACATCACAAAAAAGTCTGCAGCTGAAAAAATCATTGGAGAAGGCAGGTAATATTAACAATAGCACAGCAGTAATCTTTCAAAGGATTGATTTTTGGATGCTTATATCCTGCTAAAATAACAGTTTCACTGTTTCAGAGTGACAAAAATTAGAAACTCTACAATATTAGAAACTTAAATGGAGGATTTCTAAAATTCCTAAGAAGCAGATAAACTTAGACGAAAGACTACTAACCCAAGAACTTTGAATTAAACTGATGACACTAAAAGGTAGAAAGCTTCACCCAAGACAAGGAACAAGATTCTCTTTTGATAACTTTTCTATTCTTTTTCTTCCAGATTTATTTTTTATTTTTCTCTACTGTAATTATACTCCCAATCTCTCATAGCCTTTCTATACTATCAAATGCAAGTCCATTTTTTTCTTACATATACTGCTGGTATACATGCATATGCATATATTGTACATAGAATACATATATTGCTTGGTAACCTCTCCATGATCCCACTGCCAAAAAATTATTAGATAATTACTTAAAAACTATAGAAGGTAGATCACCTTCCATGCTTCCTTCTGATACTCTTTACTCACCTTCAGGGGAAGAAAAAAAAAAAAACTTTCAATTTTGAAAAAAAAAAAAAAAGAGCCATGACCCTATGTCAGCAAAGTACTTCCACTGAAATCACATTGATATCATTGGAACAAAACTCATCCAAGTTTGGAACAAATACGACAGCTATCCAGCAGCAATTGTCACTGTATTTTCTTTAAAGACTCTCTGGCCTATTTGTAGGAACTGTTCCACTGAACATAAGTAAGCTTTCTACCTCAGGGGACCAAGAATTGTCTCACTCTTGCTGTAACAAATGATATTCACTCTCCCAAAAAATCTTTGCCCCATGAAGGATCTATTCTTAATATAAACACCATGTTTTATCTCCCCTGTGCATATAAAACCTATCTTGTGTATACTGGGTAATTGTAGAGACTCAGATATTTAAAACCCTTTAATGGATTCTATTACCCTAAAGAGGATATCTAGTTACCTACACAATGATGCAAGTACAGACACCTCAAGAAAGCTGTGAGGAGGAAAAACCGACTCCTTACTGAGTGAATACTATTCCAACCACAGAAATAATGCAACTAGAAAGGGTGGCTTGAAATTTATCTCTAATCCTGGTTGAAGTAATCAATGACATCTTCAGTACTCTGGATGAAAAGAGGGAAATTAAGCTACAGGTAAGACTTTCTGTTGTACCTACATAAATATCACCAGACAGATGATATTGTCACAACAGGCTTAAGGTAGTGGTAGCTGTCTCCCTAAAAGAGACACATAGCTTCATTTGGGTTATGTTTTTGTATTCTGGGTTTGGTAAATTTTTTTTGAGGGGGGTGCATGGTCTGAGAATCAAACCTGGGTCTCCTGCATGAAAGTTGAGCGTTCTACAAGTTTGGAATTCATGTTTCTAACTTTGAAACATCTTAAAAATGATTACTAATCATTTTTCTCAAGCAATTGCTTTCATGGTAGTTGGCTGGTACCTTCTATACAGAGTCTAAATAAGTACACAACCCTTGTTGCTGCAGATGATTCAACAGCCTATCTTTTTTTTTTTTTTCCCCTTTGGGTGCAAGGTCCGGGAATCGAATCCAGGTCTCCCGCATGGAAGGCGGGCATTCTAATCACTCAACTACCCATGCACCCCCAGTCCATCTTTTAACAAAAGGAATGTGAAGCACCAATTTTAGTCCAGTTGCAGCCCTATTCTCCGAGAAGATCTGATAAATAGAACTTTAAGTTCAGATTTATGGATCTGAATCTCACAGGTAATGCCCTGAGGAACTACCACATATTTCTGTGGCCAAACACAAGAACTGAGGAAATGAAATCTTCCTTCAGAATATTCAAACAGTGATGTTACTAATAGAACTTAAGCACTGTTTCCAGCTAACCAAGGAAAACTTCAGAATCTAAGCAATGTTTTTAATGTAGAAAACATTCTTAAAAGAATATAGAGAAAATCAAAGCTCAACAACAAATGTGATTATCACTCTCTTATTTGAGTGATTGTTGCTTTCTTAGACCTGCCTTAATCTTCTTGTATCCTGGAAAAAAAAATATTAAGATACCCAATTACCAAATTGTTTCTGCTTTTTGACAGCAGTCTATCTAAAACTGGCTCTGCTATTCTAATCCTACTTCACAATCATCCAATACAAAGCCAAACCCTATGAGTAGACATTCTCATATCCCCCTAATTGAATCACTCTTAAAATTTCCCATGGGCATATTCTCCTTTGGTATAATAAATTACATAAATAGTGACAAGAATACCTTTCATAATGTGCACAGAATATGAGGATTTTAGTGTCCCTGTCAATGCCCATCAAATCACATCCTTGGAGAAAATGTTCTTAACATTTAGATAGACATTATAGACTGTTCAATCAGTTTCATTCCCAGATTCCTATTATTTACTCATTGAGAGCAAATACACAATGGCCATGGTAAAAATTATGTTGGCTAAGTCCAATTTAGTCATCTGTTTTTCCCCAGACCATGACTAACGTGACTACTGCCAATGAGCTGCTGTTAGCCAACATTTAGTGGCAGGTCAGTCAGCTCCCTGGTGGCAGGTAAATTTAATTGTACTCCCCCCCCAACCGCCAAAGTGAGACAGGCAAACTTTTGTCCTCATAGGATTAGTCATATTTTTCAGATATGGATTTACATTCCTGACCAGAATGCTCTGCCAACCCCATTATTCATAGATTTATAGAATGCTTCATTCATCACCATGACATTGTATACAACATGGCCTCGTCTCTGTCCAAGGGACATTTAATTTCACTAGGCCACACAATCTTTCACTGAGACTCTCCCAGTCATTGAACCAAGAGGATGGAGGTGGCCACTAAGACATTTTAGTGATAATGTCAGTTACAAGTGGTAAATTAGATTTCTGCCCCACAAGGAAGGTAATGATTATGATATTTGGAAGACAGAGGATTAATTGGTATGCTCATTTGTAATATATTTCTCAAAGGTAGTGGTGAGTAGAAAATTGTAACAATCCAATGAAGAGAAGATGATGAAGGACTCATATCCCACAAGATTTAAGCAAAAAGCCCTTGATCTAGTTTGCTAGCTGCTGGAATGCAATATACCAGAAATGGAATGGCTTTCAAAAAGGGGAATTTAATAATTTGCTAGTTTACAGTTCTAAGGCCGAGAAAATGTCCAATTAAAACAATTATAGAAATGTCCAATCAAAGGCATCCAGAGAAAGATACCTTGGTTCAAGAAGGCCAATGAAGTTCAGGGTTTCTTGCTCAAGTGGAAGGGCACATGGCAAACTCGGAGTCATCTGTTAGCTTTCTCTCCTGGCTTCTTGTTTCATGAAGCTCTCTGGGAGGCATTTTCCTTTTCAATCTCCAAGCGTTGCTGGCTGGTGGATTCTTTGCTTTTTTGGTGCTGCAGCATTCTCTGCTCTCTCTGACTCTCCCATTCTCCAAAATGTTTCCTCTTTTATAGGACTCCAGTAAACCAATCAAGACTCACCCAAATGAGTGGAGACATGTTGTCACCTAATCCAGTTTAACAACCACTCTTGACTAAATCACATCATCCAAGGAGATAATCTGATTACAGTTTCAAACATACAGTATTGTATAGGGATTATGCTACCTTTATGAACTGGGATTTGATTAAAACATGGCTTTTCTAGGGGCATATTTCCTTTCAAATGAGCACAGCCCTATATGGCTGAGGGGCTGGAAGAAAATAATGGGAACACAGAATGGGTGATAAATAAGACAGCTATGACAATTATTGTAAACCTCAAGACCAGTATAAATGTGGAAACTGTAGCAACTGTGAATTATTTTAATCAAATTTCTCCCCTATCTTTCTCCCTTTAAATTATAAGATGACCACTAACAATGGCTAATATTTCAGGTTTGGGCAGGCATATGACTGAGTTGACCTCACCCCACAACTATATGGTAGATGACAGGAATGCATGTGCTGGCACAACTGGGTGAGGGGCAATATGGATGGGCTGTGCCAAGTATCTTTCATTTGTCCTTCTTACCCCTGCTCTATGCCTTGGGAAGATTACAAAACTGGCACCTCTGACTTTCAGTTTTCAGTTGAATTTGGGCCAATGGGGAACTGTGTAGTAAATAAAAGGAGGGGAAAACAGTAACAAAAACAAATGTATTTCTCAGGTTCCTTCCTTGTGAGATCATCATGAACTTGATCCAAGTTCATTGATCCTCTCCAGAAGGTGTATACTACAGAATCATCTCTTTCCTGGTTCTGGTAATCAATTCCTCCAATAATTCCTTCAGGCTGTGGTAAAAAGAGATCTGCTTCTGCAAGAGCTGGTCTACTCTACTTTACCATGTGTTTACCCTACTCCATCCACACTCTGCACAAAGACCCTTTGTAAATAAACTCTCCTCTCAGTTTCCTGATTAGAAGTGACCATATATTTACAGATTACAATTGAGCTGAAACAGGAACATACTTTAAAATGCAGTGTCTGTCCTTTTGTTTCTGGCTAATTTCACTCAGCATAATGTCCTCAAGGTTCATCCACATTACTATATGCTTCATGACATCATTCTGTCTTACAGCTGCTTAATATTCCATTGCATGTATATACCACAGTTTGTTTATCCACTCATCTGTTGATGGACATTTGTGCTGTTTCAATCTCTTGGCAATCATGAATAATGCCACTATAAACATTGGTGTGTGTTCTAGTTAGTAAGCTGCTAGAATGCATTATACCAGAAACAGAACAGCTTTTAAAAAGGGGGAATTATTAAGTTGCAAGTTTATAGTACTAAGGTCTTGAAAATGTCCAAATTAATGCACCAACAAGAGGTTACCTTCACTCCAGAAAGGTCAATGAAATTCGGATTTTCTCTCAGGTGGGAAGGCCTATGTCAACATCTGTGAGCTTATTTTTCTCAGCTTTTGGTTTCATGAAGCTCCCCTGGGGTGTTCTGTTCTAGTTGCACTGACATGGTCACCTTATAAAAGGACAAATACTGTATGGTCCCACTACTATGAACTAACATTAATGATTGAACTTTGAGAGTTAAATTTGTGAACACAAGTTTTCAAGAGATAAAAAGAGGGCAGAGATTGGACATATAATTCTGAAGGACTACAGAAAGTTCAGTGGGACTGATTATAAATCAGAAATGTATAGCACAATATTATTTGGTAGTAGCACAATATTATAAGTACATGGAATGAAGCTGAATATGAGTATGGTTGAGTGAGGAGGGCTGGGGGTAAGTATGACACCAGAAGGAAAGTTAGAGGATAAGGACTGGCTAGTATAACTTAGTGATGTCTAGCGTGAACAATGATGGTGATTAAACGCCTCATATAGATTGTGGTGGTGAAGGCATGTCTATGTGATTATACTGGCAACTATTATTGAACTTTTACTCAAGTTGGATTGTATGATGTATGAATAAAACTGTTTAAAAATGAACAGAAGAGATACAAGTGTTGGAGAAAATGTGGAGAGAGAGATGTACGTATTCACTGTTGGTAGGGAAGTAGAGTGATGTAGCCCTTTTGGAGGGCAGGTGGTGGCTCCATTGGAGGCTAACGGTCGGGTTGCCCTGTGTTTCTAGAACCCTATGTTTAGGTGTATACTTGGAAGAACTGAGAGCAGGGACAGGAATGGACATTTGCACACTGGTGTTTATGGTAGAAGTATTCTCGAATTGCAATGGTACATTGGATACATTGACTGAAGAGTGGAAGGAGAACTGTGGGGTACACATACAATGGAATATTGAGTAGCAACAGGAAGGAATGAAGTTGTAAGGCATACAACTAGGTCAATAACACTTGAGGACAGTATGCTGAGTGAAGTAAGCCAGAAACAAAAAGACAAATATAAATAATGTCTCACTAATATGGACTATTATGTGAAAATTCTGAGAATTGAATTCAAGAGCATAGATTATCAGATGAAGGCCTATTTTAAAGATTTCTAGATTGTAAATTCATATACCAGTCACATTTACTCCAGAGTTTTAACTGTTATTCCTCAATTCTGAGATACTGAGCTCATTGTGTAAACCTGGTTATTCCATGGAACTTTGTGTATTTGTATGATACCTGAGACTCTCACTCAGCAGCTGTTAAAAACATTGAAAAAACTATCAGACTTTGAATATGAATGAGGCTGATTTGGGTAGGATTAAGATAAATCAACCTTTACTAAATGGTAAAGGATGATATTGACTATATTTTAAAACTTCAGCTTCTGTGTGAGACCAAAGGATGGGATGCTTATTTGCTGTGATATTTATATTTTTGGTAGCACACTATCTAATTCACCTTGGATGGTCAGCTTATTTGAGCACCATAATTACATGGAATCATGAATAGGAAGTTAGATCTTGTTGGTATGTACAGATTGGTGTGATGCCCTGATATATTCCAGAATAGTCTTGGCAGAAGATTATAAAGTATTTGCAAAGTACCCTTGAAGGACTGGGGAAAAAGGTGGAAATATTAAACTTCCCTACATGGGAAAGACCTGATATTATCACAAGCTTTGGGGACTGCCAGTTTGATGGGACAAACCCTCAATCTTGGGTCTTGCCCTTAAGAAACTTATTCTTGCAAAGGAGAAGCTAAGCCTACCTATGAGTCACCCCCAGAGAACCTCTTTCGTTGCTCAGATGTGGATTCTCTCTCTAAGCTGACTCTATAGGTAAACTTACTGCCCTCCCCACTACATGAGACATGACTCCCAGGGGTGTAGATCTTCCGGGCAACACGGAACATGATTCCCAGGAATGAGCTTTGCCCTGGCATTGTGGGAATGAAAAGCCTTTTTGACAAAAAGGAAAAGATAAATTAAACAAAATAAAGTTTCAGTGGCTGGGAGATTTCTAATTGAGTTGAGAGGTATTTATGGAGGTTATTCTTATGCAGTATATAGATATCATTTTTTTCAGTTTTGGGGGTATTGGAGTAGCTAAAGGGAAATACCTGAAACTCTTGAACTGTAATCCAGTAGTCTTGATTCTTGAAGACTATTGAATAACTATAGAGTTTTTAAGGTGTGAATGTGTCAGTGTGAAAACTTTGTGACTGATGCTCCCTTTATCCAGTGTATGAACAGATGAGTGAAAAATTAAATAAACAGGGCAGGCCATGGTGAGTTCTTGCCTGCGGTACCGGAGACCCATTGATTCCCAGTGCCTGTCCATGCAGAAAATAAAAAAATAAACAAAAAATAAACAGTAAGGGGTTATGGGGGGTATGGGATGTTTTGGGTGTTCTTTTTTACTTTTATGTTTATTCTTAAATTTTTATTGTTTTTTGAGTAATGAAAATGTTCAAAAATTGATTATAATGATGAATGCCCGAATTTATGATGAAACTATAAACCACTGATTATACAATTTGGATGATGTTGTCTCAAGAAAAAAGTCATTGAAGAAGAAAATGCAGTGTTAAGTAGGTACTGGTTAGCTTAGCAAAAAATGTATTTATGAAATGAGACAACAATTTAAATGCATTGGAGCTCTGATAACATAAAAAGGGCTCTGCAGGCTATAAGGACCAACAAAATAGAACTATATTCCTGCTGGGATACACCATGGAAATGACAGAGAAAGAATCTAACAAGAGAAATTTTCTGAGAAAGAGAAGGAAGAAAGAAGAAAGATAAACACAGGGGCAGAAAAGTCACAAAGGGAACTTGATAAACAGAGTATCTTAACCTATATGGGAAAGACAATGTAAGGAACTCATGATTAGTAACAGAAAGGGAAATAAATTATACACATGTAAAATGACAATAAGAGGCACTAATTAAACAAAAATCACATATGCACATACATATACACACCCACAATTGCTTTCTTAAGTAGATTAAAAAAAAAAAATACAGGGGCTGCATATGAGCCCTTAGCTAAATTTATGCTTCAATGTATATACACTACAAAAGTTAGGAACAGATTTAGAAAAGTTCACAAAAAGTCAATGTTGTGGTTGAATGATGTATTTTACAGAAGACTTGTTTAAGTATTAATCTGTGTTCCTGTGTATCTTTGAATGTGTTACAATGAGCCAGGATGT
Source organism: Myrmecophaga tridactyla (assembly GCA_004026745.1). NCBI lineage: Eukaryota > Metazoa > Chordata > Mammalia > Pilosa > Myrmecophagidae > Myrmecophaga > Myrmecophaga tridactyla. Next base: position 20,718 of record PVIY010024496.1, read on the forward strand.
GGACTCATTTGTGAATAGGATCTTCTAAGATCCAGTTTAGATGTGGCCAAACTGAATGAGTTTGGGCCTTAATTTGTGTTATAAAGAGAGGAAATCAGAGACTGAGCAGGAGAAACCAGTAACCAGAAGAAAAGGAAGCCAAAATTCAGAGGAAGCCAGAGAGGAGAAAGAGGTCACTATATTATGGAGAACTGCCAATACCAGAACGCCTCTACCTTGGAAGAAAGCATGGCCTTGCCGACATCTTAATTATGGACTTCTAATCTCAAAGCCATGAGGCAATAAATGCTTGTGCTTAAAGCCAACCTATTGTAGTATTTGTCATAGTAATTCTAGCAAGCTAAGTCATTACTTCAGTGCTTGTTTTCAGATAGAAATATAAGATTAATTAGGCTGATAATAAAATTTATGATAAAAAATGCAAACTTAACTACAAGCAAATGGTTTCTCTTTGAGTAAAATCAGTGAACAAGGTAACAAAGAAAATACTCACATGGCTATAAAAAAAGAAAAATAAAGCAGAAGTTGTTTGGGAGGAAGTTTAAATTGTAAAATTAGGAATTTGACCAAAAGGCAGGTATTTCTGGGATAATCAGTGAGCAAACAGTACTAGGAATTATTAGGAGATAATAACTGCTAATGCTCTGAGTTCATTTTAAAAAAGAGTCTGCTGTTGGAATTAAGTAACAATAAATGATGTTTATATTGATTTTCATACCATGGAATATTTTTCACATATATGATTTCTTTAAAATTTTGCACAGTCTTTGTTACTTTATTATGTTATTTCCATTTACAAATGTGGGAACCAAGATTTAAAAGCCTAAATAAGATATCAAATATATCTGTCTAATAAGTAATTGAGATGAAGCTTAAACTCAAGTCCTGAAAAATCAGATTTTATTTTGTTACCTACATCATATTTATTCCATTATAAGGTTTTTATTGTTATTGGAAGCACAATTTAAAGTGGATGGACAAAACATCTGGATTTGGATTATGTTTTTAAGTTATCTTCTGATTAGAACAAAACTGATCATAAACATCAACAAATTTATTCCAACTATACCAACATTTCATTGTAACAGCCTCATTTTTTTTTATTGACTTATATATGAATCAGGTATAAAGCAGCTTAGGTTGTCAAGAATTTCATATAGCTTTAACTATGAGATCTCTCTTCAGTGGAAAAAAACATATTACACTGTGGAATATGCATTTTAGTTGCTTTTCAGTTAAGTGAACAGAATTGGATTTGAAGATTTGACTTTACCTAAATAATCAAAGTTATTAGTTCATAAATAGAAGCATAGTTGTGAAGAATTTAGAACACAATCAGGGGCATCAGTCAAGCATAACAGAAACAGTTCTGTTCACATATGTTCTGTTTTAAAATGGAACATTCATACCAGTTCAGTGAAGCTCAAAATTACAGCTGAGAAGTGATCAGTTAACCACCCCAAAAAACCGCATATGGGAAATAGACTGAAAAATTAGTTTCTTAACTTTGGCATGTTGCTCCAGCGTTACATTCATGGAAAAATCTAAAGAACATTCTTTCAAAATAAACAGAAACACTTTAATATATATTAAAATTTTAAAAGGAAAAATTAGAAATTATATACTTTTGGAATAAGTATGTATAAGACAGCATTTTTTTAAAACAGATTTAAAAATCTATGTAAGAAAGATTAATTAAAAGAATTTATAGTACCTTATAATTATGATCAGTACCAAGAACAAGAAGGAGAAGTGTAGGAAGTAGTTCCAACTTCACAAGAAAAAGTATTTCATTCATGTTTACATTTTGAGGTTTCTTGTTTGTTGATTTTTCCCAAAAAGTGAACAGATGCTCATAGTTTTACAGGGACACACTTATGGGACAAGCAAAGCAATTGGGCCTTCTATCTCATTTTTTGTTTTCTTTTTTCTCATAATACACATCAGAACAGCAGTACCGGTTCATGTCAGGATTGATTGGGTGTTCCACCTAAATGGGAAGTACAAGATCTGTAGGGAAAAGCAGATGATAGAAGAAATAAGTACAATGGATTAGGAAACTCTTTTTGTGATTGTCAAACAATAGCAACAAATACAACTCAGTAAACTAATTTTACCAAAAAGAGAGACAGCATGGTATATTGGTTAAAAAACAGACTGTATACTACATGAAGCAGACTCAAATCCTAAAGCAACAATATACTGTGGACCATGAACAAATTAATTAATTTCTTTGTACCTGAGATTAACATCAATTAGGGATAATAATAGTACCTGACTCATGGAGTTGTTGTGAAAATTAGTAATCATTTAATAGGCAAAATGTGCTAAGAACAGGGTGTGGCATGTTGTTAAGTGTTATATTAAGTAGTTGTTTTACTAAAATGGCCCCCTCACAACATAGTAGGCTCAGACTGAGACGCAATAGATATTCTGGAGCAGGATTTCTTCCCCCTCCTTCTAGCTTGGTACAGCTGGATCTCCAAGTAGGGGTCTCTGCATTATAGAGAAAAAATGCCCAGGAGCAAAGGTTCTTGAATGCTACAGCCTGTGGCTTTGGCCTACATTATTCTTATAAAATGTTTATATGATTAATTCCTATCCATCTTTATCAGATAAAATGCCACCTCCTCATTGAGGTCTTCTTTGGCAAGCAATTTAAGAACCCCTTCCCTTCCCTCAGCCATGGAGACTGTCTTCACCAGCCCCTCCCCCCAAAACCCTGGCTCTTTTAACCGAAAATGCTGTTTAAACAGTATTTAGATGTGCTCATTGCTGCACGTATGTCCTTGCTTCTCTTCCAATTGTGATCTAATACCACCAGTTTCAGTCTAGCCTTTCCACTTTCCATATTTGTAAATCACTTTCACAACAGTAAAGAAACCTGTTTCACATTATCCTCAATATTTATTCATTGTTCAGGCTTAGAGTATGAAGATTCTAGTTTAAGAAGTACTACCCTTTATTGCTACAAAACTAAACAAAACAAAGCTAAAAAGTTTTAGCCTGAATTCAAAATAGTTTTACAGTTCCATTTTTCAGGTAAAATTTACATGCAGTGAAAAGCACACATCTTAAGAATACAGTTTGATGTGTTTTGACAAATGCCTATGTTAATGCAATCATACTCCCACTTATATATATATTATATTTTAATCACCTCAGAGACCACTCAGGCTCATGTCTTCTAGTCACTTCCTCCAATTTTTAAAAAAGATTTTTTATGACAAATTAGTTTTTCCTGTTCTAGAACCATAGTAAAATGGAATCATGCAATATGTACATTTCTGTTATTCTAGCATTCAGCATTTTGTCTGATAGATATATCTTTTAACATGTTATTTCAAAGTTTGCACTGTTCACAAAATGCATGCAAAAAAATGAAGAAAGGCCATATTTTGCTTCTATTTTCCATGTGTGACATTATATAAGTATTTCTTTAAGCTGATAGCTTTTCTGCTGATTCATTTGCTCTTTCTCCACTTTTAACCATATCTATAGTAGTATTCCACGATGAAGAACAATAAATTATCATCTTTAATATCTGATCTATATTTACTGCATGCATTTGTTAATCTGGCACCAGATTTTTTGCCCTGGTAATGCACTCCTTCTGTACTCTAAGGACATCTTATGGGTACAGCTGATTAAAATATTTTTTCTTAAAGACTAATAATAGCATAGATGCAAGGAAGTAGCATGTGATAATATAATGGAAATGTACCCAAATATTGATGCAAAAATATACATTTCAGGAAACATATTCCTTTTAAGGTTGTAATAAATATGGACCCTCTTTCAAACAACAATTAAAAACCATGAAATTCAATTAATTTGTATTTTCCATCTACAAGAGGAAGATAGACTAAACACTGGAAATGTTTTTAAAATTTTTGAAGGGAAAATTATTATTTCATTTGAGAGTTTATTAAAAATAATGAAGACCTTAAAAAGCAGTAATATTTGAGAATCAGAAAAATTACATATAATTGGTTTTTAACATGCCTGGTTTGAAGTTCAGAAACTCAGGTACCTATAGATAGTAATAGTAATTTTAAGCAATTACTGTTCAATTTCATCAAATAGTTCTTACTAATGTGTACAGTTAAAATGAAAAGTTTTCTGGGTCTATGGATTTCCCCTATTAGTAATAAGAAGATGATAGAAGGTAAAAAAGATTATCACATTCGTAAAATTAGTGTTGCTTTAAACTTTGAAGCCATAAGATTCAAAATTCTAAAGTTTGAGTATGACGTTTCAATCTGGGCCTAACTACAAGTTTCTAAAATTCATAAGGATAATTAAAAAGACATTTCAGAATACACTGATGCTGCTGATAATAATATCTAAAATTCTGAAGATAAAAGATTATATAAATCCCTGTATGCTAGTTTTGAAATCAGTAGTTTGTTTGCATTTTCATGCTCCAAAAAATTTCTTTTCAAAATTAAGTCTTTCTTTCACTGACGTCCTGTAGAAGACTGCATCCAGACAAATTCTCTTGCTTATTATTTACTAAATTTTCTTCTATTTAGGCCCATTTCTTATAAACTTTCAACATTTACATGAGCATTTTTTTAATATTCCCTGTCTATTCCTACATTTTAAACACAATCAAAATAACTTACATGTTAAGACAAATAATAGAATCAAAATTATTCCCCAAATAAAATTAAGATGTAATCTTAATTTTAAACACATATATAGTCCTTTTGTCTGGAAGGAATATCCTCTGCTTTTATGTCTGGAAAACTTTGAAATAGTACTTATAATGTCATATGTGGACTGATAGAATGTCTTCAATTTGCTGGCTTCCCTTCTAGGACAAGAAAAGAAACTTGAGACAGAATGTAAACCAGCTAATACACTAAGCATGCATCTTAGTTTGTCTCACTTTTTTTTTTTTGACAGCAAGACTTTTTCATTGTAGGAAGTAATGTACTAATTCAGTTTATAGCACAAGCTTCTTGTTATGGACTGGCACATTGATAACGTTTTTCTAAGCCAGTTTTCAGGAAGATTTTTTTCTGTAAAGGACCAGAGAGCAAATATTTTAGGGTTTGCAGACCATAGAGTTTCTGTTGCAACTACTCATCTCTGCTGGTGTAGCATGAAAGCAGCCATACCTAAGTGAATGAGTGACTGTGTTTGAATAAAGCTGTATTTGTAGACACTGAAATTTGAACATAACTTTTTGTCTGGAAATACTATTATTTTGATTTTTAAAACATTTTAAAACTTATAAATCTGTCTTAGTTTATGATCCATGTAAAAATGGGTAGTTTGCTGATACCTGCTCTAAGCTATCCTTTAAAATATACTTTGTAATGTAAATCCTTTTCTAACTTTTTCAATTAGATTTAACACTCTTTCTCCTATACTTTCTTTACAATTCACATATACCTCCAAAAGTACTTTATTGAGTTTCATTTCTGTGACAAGCTTTCTTCCCCATAAGATTGAAATAAGGGCAGGCCACGGTAGCTCAGCAGCAAGAACGCTTGCCTGCCATGCCAGAGGACTCGGGTTCATTTCCCGGTGCCTGCCCATGTGAAAAAAAAAAAAAAGATTGAAATAACCTGTCTAAAGTCCTACATCTAATAAGTATAGCTATGATTTGAATCCAAGAGTCTTGAACCAGAAAGTGAACTATTAATCACAAAAGGAAATGTCAATTCTCAAACTATCTTCCCTCTAGTACAAAATAGGGACTGAAGAAGAGATGGAAAAGCAGCATATTTTGGAGATTTGGTGAATTAACCTTTACATCCAGGAGTACTTTGGGCTTTGAACAAATTACTTAACTTTTGAGTCTCTATTTCTTCATCTAGAAACTGAAAGGATAAGATGTGACATTTCGTAAATTCTCTCACTTCTTCCATTTTTTTTTTAATGATTCTAGGATATTAGATCACTATGGAGTCAGGAAATGTATAATGTGGGAATGTAAAATACAAGTTAGGTTATCAAAATGACAAGAGGAAGAGAATATCTAAAGGAGGTTGCATAAAGAAAATAATATTTTCAAGCACTCATTAATCAATATGAATAGTGGAAATAATTCAGTAAATGTTTTAGTATATTTACACTGATTTGACCATCACATTAATAAATCCATTCTGATCCTAGGCTGTTCTAACACACCTAAAGATATGGCCTCTGACAACTTGGGAACTATCCATATATGTACTTTAGACAAAGCCTGTAATCATATGATGCTCTGACTGATGCTATAGCTAAAGTTAATCTATAGCATCAAACTCCAGGACATAAAATTTCTAGTTTCACCAGCTCTCTGACACTAAATTTTCTGACTTCAGTTTAATTGTCACCAATGATGTTATTCTATCAGAGTTCTGTTGGGAATTTTCAAGGCCAGGCAACACATTTTTTCTAATATTCCTGTCATTCTTGGTCATAACCCAAGATAAAGTCCCACTGATTTCTATTCCCATCTGCATGCTAATGTGAAATTGTCATTTCACCTGATCCAAATTCCCACCACTAGCTTACTCCAAAACTTTTCCACTGGGTTCTCTGCAACCCTTATTCTATGGTTTAAAAATTACCTGGGGGAGACTTCCAGAAAGATGGCTGATTAGACCAGCTTGAGATTAGCCCTGCTCCATGGAAAATTTAGAGAAGGGACAGGAGGGTAACTGAGACAGCAATTTGGGAGTGTGGCTGACCTGGGAGAGCCTTCTGCATCACATGCAGCAGCCCTGGTTGCAGAGGCCGAGGAACTGAGAGGCAGAAAGCTGGAGCCTGGTGTAGAGGCATGGAGTGGCAGAGCCCACGGGAGTACATGGACAGGTACACAGGACGAGGAAGAGTCTTAGAACTGCACATGTGCACAGCTCTCAGCCTCACTTCCCAGCTTTGAGAAAGTGCTGACCTGCACAGCCGGGTCACATCTGACCCTAATCCATGAAGGCGTAATGCCGACCTGTTGGCACAGCTCTATGCATGTTCACAAAGGGCCCCGTGTCCTAGACCAGTGCACATCAGGGTTATGTCCTCCAGACGGTGCACCCACAGAGCTACATCCTCCCTGGCCGCTGAGCACCCATGTTCACAAGCACCAGTGTAACATCCTCAACCTGTGCCAAAAAACCTGCCCTGAAACAAATCACCACACTGAGTGCTCCACTCCATGCCCCGCTCCCTGCTGTATAACCATGTTGCAAACACAAGGTCTTAGACTACTGAAAGGAATCAACTCCCAAATTAAATCAATCAAGATATCTACATGCAACGAAGACAGCAGAAGACCACTAAGAATATCACAATGCAGACATATATAGGACTGCCTAATGACCAAATTAAAATACCTGAGGAGACAAAGATGTTGGAACAACTAATCAAAGATGTTTATACAACTCTTTAATAAAATAAATGGGATAGCAAATGACATAAAGGAGATCAAGAAGACAGTAGAAGAGCACAAAGAGGAATTTGAAAGAATAAATAGAAAAATAGTGGAAATCACAGAGATTAAAGACTCTACTGATGAAATAAAAAACATACTAGAGGCAAACACCACCAGATTTGAAGAGACAGAAGAAAGAGTAAGTGATACAGAGGACAGGATAATTGACTTCCAAGACTCAAAACAGCAATTGGCAAAAAAGATGGAAAAATTTCAAGTGGAACTCAGGGAAATAATAGACAAAACAAAGTGCACAAATATAAGAATCATTGCTGTCTCAGAAGGAGAAGAGAGGAGTGAAGGGCTAGGAAGAGTAGCCAAGGACATAATGGTGGAACATTTCCCAACCCTCATAAAGGCCATAAATATACAAGTCAAAAAAACTCAAAGAACTCCAAACAAAATAAATCCAAACAGGCCTACCCCAAGGTACACACTAATCAGGCTGTCAAATGTTGAAGAGCTGCAGAAAATCCTGAAAGCAGCAAAAAAAAAAAAAAAAAAAATTCCACTACATATAAGGGAAATCAAATAAGACTGAGTTCAGACTACACAACTAGCACCCTGGAGTGGTAT